>JAXGGA010002346.1:0-124581 GCA_038373865.1 Uloborus plumipes | reverse complement strand
CACGCAATTCTAGCTATCGATAGGGAGTTGAGATTGATACACTACTGAATTAGCTTGGTGAAAGGCTTCGGATTTATGCAAAAAACGTACCTTAAATTGGAATGAAAAAAGCGCTACCAATCGAACTTTTTTGAATATCGTTATAAATTATAGCCTATGTGTTATTCTGATGAGTAAGCTACATTACTGTAAAAGTTTTATTGAAATCCATTCAGTAGTTTTTGCGTGAAAGAGTAAAACATTCACACATCCAAAAACTTTCGCATTTATAATAGTATTGAAATAGGAGTAAAAATACGTGTTTAAACTTTTAGAGCTTGTCTGTTGACTGGTTTTTAACCTGTTAACTGGGTATGACGAAATATTTCGTCATACATAAAAGCCTACAGCAATGGGCATGACGAAATTTTTCGTATATTCTTATTGTGCATTTCAGTGTTTTATATATTTTTATTATTGTGTTGTATTATTTACATACTGAGATGTGAATTATTATTTGTGGTGTGATATTACTTATCGCTGCGAAAAAAAGTCCCCATTGTGAAACGAGTTGAGCAATAGCTAATTCCCCGGTTAACAGGTTAAAACACATGGTTCAATTAAAGGAACCTCAAAACTGTAAGGATCCCTTTCTCCGGTGGGCCATTGCTGGCTTTGTGTTTACATTTTAATTAGTCTCTTTTAGTTTCTTTAAAAAAGTAGTTTTCAAAAGTTTTAAGGAACACCGTGTCACCAGTGAACACAGTGTATTGAAAAATAAAGTCACGATTGGGCAATCCCATTTTGAAAAAAAAAAAAAACATCGATTGCTGCCAAACCAGCCTGCAGAGACCTCAACTATGTTAGGTTTTTGTTTCGTTGCATGAAGTTTTGTAAATTTTTATAACTTGACTGCGTTATATGGTAGTAAAGACCATTGTTCTTCCTTAAGTTCGTGAATTAAAACAAGAATTTAACATAGTTCTAGCCTTTGTAGGCTGTTTTGTGAAAAACTGACACATCTGGAATCGTGGAATAGCCCGATGGTAAAGATAACACCAAAATTGCATCGAACCACAACTGAGAGCGAGATAATTCCCTCCCTTCCCCCCAGGAAAAACAATAATAACAAACATTCCTGGGGATTTTTCGGCGGCGCTCGAGGGACTAAGCCGACGGTGGCGCCCACGAATTTGCGCGCAGACGAGCAAAAAGTTGCGAGTATTTCCTGAAATCGGCAACACAGTTTTGCGTCGGGGCGGCGTGGAGCACGAGGGGGCGGGCGGCCGCCCCGAATCGCACTAATTGAAGAGAGCCGCGCAGACGCGGATGTTGTTTCTGCGAAGCGCGGTAGCCGGTTGTCGTGACCCATTCGGAGTGTTTTTATGGCTTTGGATGTGTTGAAGAATAGCTGTTCAGTTGGTGACTTACACCTTGCTTATTTATTTGTTTTGTGTGTTTTTTTGTGGTTGTGAGATGATTGGTTCTGGAGCTTGAAGTTTGGTTATGTAACTTAAGCGTCATTGGCACTTAGGTTTTTTATTTTATTTGACAAAAGGTTCTTCATAAGTGTTTTTTGCATTCCACTTCTTAGAAATTTTCATATAAATATAGCTATTCACTCAAGAAGTCTTCACTTTTGATAAAAGATACCTTTAATTACACATTTACAAGAAATTGAAACATTGTTCTCCTTCAACATCGGACGAGAAAAACCACCAACATCGTTTCATCAAAAATATTCCGACTATTCTTAGAGCAGATATACTAAATTTACCTTTACACGCTTTAAATAGCAGACTTCACATCTTTTCAATGAGTCTGACTCATTTCAGGTGTCGTTGCCATTACAATAAAACAAAAGGTAGCATGGACGATAAATAAATTAAATGAAAAATACAGCAGACGATAAATTTATAAAAGTAGAATCAATAGGAAACAATTAGAAAAAAATTCTTTGTTTAAGCAGAGCAGACAATTGCTGATAGTTATGCATTTCTTACACAGTATCTTGAACATCACAGTTTGACACTGACAAATTATGGATGAGTGAAAAATGCAAAACTCTGAAGTAATTTTCTGTTTTATTCATGTATTGTCTTCAAAGCCTGTTTGTTCATAGTGCGAAATCTTTCAGAAATGATTTAGTTTACATAATTGACTGAGGTATAGTAGTCACTGAGTAGACTACTACCTCATCAAAAAATAACTCCACAATATTTTTGATTAATTGATATTTTACTTTAGTAGTCAATTCATTAATTCTGCTATGAATTGTATCGTTAAAAAGTATGTAAAATTTTCCTTTGACAAGCAGTTGCTGTGCATTAGGAAGGATTTCAGAGCATTTGCCTGCTAAGCACGGTTGCATTCCGTCTTAATAGAACAAGTCATTTTATATTTAGCAATCTTTAGCGCAACTAAATAGGGAGCTTTTAGTTTATATTAAATCCTCATTATGATTTGTCAACAAGTTAAAAATATGAATGCGTTTTCTGCAAGATATCTGCAGAAATTTTGAAGATTTTTGTTCATTTTTTTTCCTTTCAACTTGAAAATACATGCAGAAAATCTTCAGCATTACTCAATTGTTAAAATTTCGAGCCATGACAATCATATGAATTGCCCACAAAAAAATCAAGTGGATTATGTAGTAGATTCGAATGTTTTTCTACAAATGACGCTCTTATTTTACGTACTTCTTTATTCATTGGACAAAATTTCTATACATACAATGCTTGAGGTCTCTGACAATATAGCGTGAAATTATAAGTAGGAAACATCAATTTTGAACATTAAATGAAGGTAAATATAAACAAGTTATATAAAATCGGAGATGAAACATTAAATGTTTTTAGTCGCTTTCTAGACTCACTGCATCTTCCTTAAAGTTTGGTACAACAGGCTAACTCGCTTATAACGAGTGCAAAGTCGCAGCGATATTTGCTCGTTGTAACAGCGTACTAGTAAAAAACAAATTCGGAAGTATCATAAAAATCCATGCATACTTGTTGCTTCTTTTTTTAATTTCTGTACAGCTTCAAAAAAATCAATTAATTCGTTTTTGATCGTTTTATCGTTGCTTTCGTGTGTTATTGTTTTCTAGGAATGGAAAAGGTAGGGCCTCTCACTTAAAGGAAAACCTAAATTTCTAGTCAATTTTTTACAAAAAATAATTTTAATGAAATAAAAAAATCTCTGTTTTGATTATTAGATAAAAAAGAAGACGCTCCATTATTTTTACTACTATAGTGGTCTGAAATTCAGCGAGTTTTTTCTCTACCTTTAAATTTTCGAGAAACAGAAGAGAAATGCAATATATCCGAATGAACGACGTAACGAGGTGAATTATAGTGAAAGGCTAATATTACCACATTACAAAGTCAATAACAGCAAGTATATCTGTACGCCCTCGTAGAGAAAAGAAGCATACAGTCAAACCTCGTTGAATCGAACACGTTTAATACGAATTAGTGATAAAACGAATTACATTTCCGACTTCCCTCCTCCGGTTTGGTGTTTATTGTTGTTCGAATAAGACGAACTAAGGTTTATACACTGAAAAAAATTAGTTGTTTTTACATCATAATGAAGGCAGCGGTTTCAGTTTAAAACTGTAAAATGTACAATAATAAACTGTAAAATTAGCAATTTTACTGTTTATTACTATAAAATCAGCAATTTTTATAGTTTATTGCTATAAAATTAGCTGTATTATACTGTAAAAACAATTCATTTTTTACAATATGCGAATCAGGGCCGTAACCAGAATGTTATTTCGGGAAGGTTTTACCAACTCAATTCTCGTGAAATCTATATCTATATACATAAATGACTACTTTTTCTATGTATGTTCGGAGTAATCTTCCAAACTACTGGACCAATTCTAACCATTTTTTCACCCTAGATAGCTATAGTAACAGGGAGCAGTATAAGCTATAATTTATTTCTAAAAAGCTTAGTTTAAAAAAATTATTATGGAAAATAGTAAATTTCATGTCATTTCCCCACTAAATAATTAAATTTTAAGTCCATTGTTGCAAAAATGTGTTGCCTCGCAACAACAATATTAATAGTAATCATGATGAAAATTTTGAACCAAGGCTTCTCTGAAGTAAGTATGAAAAATATTGCTTTATTAGGATTTTTATATTCATCTATGCCAATAATCGCTAATGGAGTAAATAAAAAGGGAATCGATTTTGGCAACACATAAAAAATGGAAAGTGATTTTCGGCAAAATCACACGGATAAAATAAATAACGCATTTAAGTTCGATTTGAAGTTCTCCTTACCCAGTTAATCTACCGCATGGTCACAAAAAATAGCTTTGAGAAATATGATTCTACTGGGCTTAGTTGAAAGTCATATATTTATTTTCTTGGATTTGGCATGTTGCATTTAAACCTGCGCAACGCCGGGCACATCAGCTAGTGATAAATAAAATTTGATTTTTCATGTTTCTTTTTCTATTGCTTTTTGTTACAGTAGATGCTTAAGAGGCAGTAACATGAAAAATAAAATAACATAACTTTTCAATGAAGGAAAAAATTCTGAATACAAACCATCTTCGCCCCCACTTTAAAAGTGGATTGTTGCGTATGAAATTATCTTTGCAAAAACTACAATAAAGATAAATACTGAAGATAAATCAATTTTTACTTTCATTCAAAAATGACAGATTCATTTTTCAAATGAAATTGAAAAAAAAATCAGAAAATTAAAAAAAAAAAAAATATTAAGAATATTATTTTACAGCAGAAGAAGGGTATTAAAAAGAATATTTTGGAGCGGTTTTGAAAATTTTGGGAGAGTGTTTGAACCCTTAAAACCCACCTCTTAAGTACGACCCTGGATACGAATTGATTTTGAAGGTATCGTGGAGTTCGTTTTATTGATGTTTGACCGTACCGGAAATCAGGGTTACTTGGCTGGACCCTAGGGGGTTACTTGAGCCCACTACAGTAAAATGATAAAATCTAGGTTTGGTACCTACTAGTTGAAGACTTGAACGTAGTTCCTCGTTTCTCCACTAGGTAGAAGCCCTCTGCAGTCTCTAACGCTCGTACCAAACCCAGATTTTATCATTTTACTGTGGGCTCAAGTAGCCCTCTTGTGGATCCAAGTAACCCTGATTTACGGTATTCTACTTGTTTTAAACTAGACTACACTGTCAGGTACTGCTTGAAGAAGATCAGCACCATCGAGATATTAAGTCTTTCGCATGACAGGAGTAAGGTATATCATTAAGTTAATGTCTTTTTCTAAATGATTCTGGAGATGGCTACTGGAATTGCTGATATGAAAGATCAACACACGTTCTCCTAATATAGTTCGTGATGTAGTTGTATACTCTGGGTGGTCACTGCTCATTCAGACGGAGAGAATACAAAAAATGTGTTCCGGAACCATTTAAAACATTCGTGAGACGAAAAATCTACGCTACACTGTAAAAAATTAATGTAGTTTTTACAGTATAATACAGCTAATTTTATAGTAATAAACTGTAAAATTAATAATTTAACAATTTATTACCGTGCATTTTACAGTTTTAAACTAGAACCTCTACTGCCAGAATTATACTAATTTTTACAGTATAATGCAGTTAGCATTTACGGCATTAAACTGTAAAGTTGCTAGTTTTACAATTTATTATTGTGCATTTTAGTTTTAGGCAGGAATTCAAGTGAAACACGGACGATCGCAACTCACGAATGCAATCGCAAATTCCCAAAGTTGGACACGTTACAATCGCTACGAGATGCGATGCTTCTGTAATTCGACTTCCAGTAGCAATTGCAATTTGCAATCGCCTTGAAGCGATTGCAATGGTGTTTCCTTGAATTCCTGCCTTAAATTGGTACCTAGGCTGCCAGTATTATACTGTGAAAACAAGTCATTTTTTGCAGTGTACCAGCTTCAGCTGACAATGTCCTCACTACGTTTTCAATTAATTTTAACCAGAAATATGACTTTATTTAAATCTGTTGCTTATAGAACTGAGAACATTGACTTAATATACCGTAATGAAAATTATTCCAACGGTTGGCTCTTTGGTTTTGTTTTTATATAACTTATCTCTCGAAACTTCTTTTTTCTCTTTAGACAATTGAAATGAAATCTTTGAAACAGTGACAGTCGAATACAATGTAGATTTAAAGGGAAGTAGGCATGCTTGATCCTTAAAAGAGTGACAATAGGAAACAATGCAAATTAAAAGGGATTTAAATTATTATTCATTATTTAGGTTTCCCACCCAGCAATGGCATCTTCCACAATCCTACCAATATCTCCATTGGCGAGGGCCTCCAAGAGAGAAAAAACCCTAAAAGCACCGACTTAAAATTTCAACTGCGCAGTCTTCACTATGCCCCCCCCACCTCCCCAATTGGCACACCTGATTCGTGTGTAAAAGTGGCGAAATCAGAGGAAATTTTTGATAAAATATGGCTTTAGTAATTTTCTACGGTTCAAAGAGAAAAATTTCTACGGGGAGAGAAAAAGTTTTAAGGAGGAGGGGAGAAGTTATATTCCCAACCAACCCCTTAGCCTTGGATACTTCCCTTTAGTATAACTACAGTGAACTCTCATTTATACGACGCCTCATTTATGCGCCTTTTTCACTTATACGACGATTTTGAATGGTCCCAGCACATTCCGTAGCAAAATAATGATAGTATCGTTCGTTTATGCGTAGCTCTAAAGATAAATATTTCACTTATGCGCCGAATTTTCCCTAAAATGTATGAAAATTTATTTATTTCCTTTAAAAAATAAGCATTTTTCTTTACTTTCCTCGTTAATCTTTCATCTTTCGCCTTTATTGCTCACGGAAGGCATTTTTTCCGCATGAACTAAAGTTCGGAGAGCGACAATTATCTATTATGCATCGTTTAAAAGAGAACAGTTTGTAATTAGGTATGCTACAATTTTTGTTTTATCTTTATCATTGTAGTTACGTTACAGAACTTGCCAAACATTGGTAATATGTCCCTTTTCTATAGAAACATTCTTATTCACTCTCTCTTTAGAACCTGTGTTGAGTTTTAGTCCTTTAAATAGGCTTGTTCACTTATACATCTCTCTCACTTATGCGCCTTTTTCTGTTGGTCCCTAGGGCAGGCGCATAAGTGAGAGTTCACTGTAATTATTCGATTAAAAAAAACGTATTCTAAGTATAAATTAAGATGAGAATTCAAGAACGTTCAGGAAGAAAAAAAAAGGAAGAATTTTCTTCATCTCTAACAAAGAAAGGTCTGAGGGGCTCTCCGGAGAAGCTATAAAAGATGCAGAAGAACGTGCCATAGCGGTTTGACTGCCAGGTAGCCTTGCACTTGCCAGATGGCACACAAAGTAATACGCAAATTTATGTGCGTCATATGGGCACAGGAGTGCAAGAGCAAAATATGAAGGTATTTAAGAACAAGAATCCGAAATCCCAAAAAACGAAAACTTCGAAGGGGGAGGGAGGAACAAGAGACGAAACAAAAAGGAAGCCTCGTCAGCACCGCGGGTCGCAAGTTTCTTGTCGTAAACAACAGAAGGACGAAGAAAAAACATAACAGAAGTCATCTCTATCGGACCGGGAACAAGAGGTACAAGCCAGGATAAAAGGAAACACGTTCGGGATTATACGCAACAGAAGAAAAATGAGACATGCTCGGGCCCCAAAAAGTAAAATAGAAGGCCATTCTTTCATAAATCTTGTCCTGTCTTCGACGGGCTGTCGCAGTGGGGGGCTCCAAAGGCAATTTCGTCGCCGCAGATACAACCTTTTGATTGATTCATTGTGGTCATTTTCGAACTTCCAATAGGCAAGGGGAAAAAGAAGGTATAACTGTAACAGCAAAAGGTTATGCTTGGCCTGATGCCCCCGAAGTCTTTCTTTTTTTCGTTAGTTTTGTTTTGGTATGTCTGTCCTGTTGTCCACAGATCAGTGAGGATTAGCTGGCGAGGCAGCTGGGGGTATGCCAGAGCAGAAATCAGACATGGATGGCTGTTCATTTATTTATCATTTTTGCATTCCGCTTTTGGCCCTGTAGTTGGTTTCGCTGCAGGACTCATGGGTGGAGTGTATTCAGTTGGATTCGGTATCTGGTGGCAACACCCCAAAAGAAGATTCCTGACATTTTTTGTTGCCATGGTTCGTTAAAAGCAAGTACTAACAGGATTTGTTCTCCAAAAAACGAAGTGAAAGGCTTTATTCATTCTTAACATCCATGCTGAGCTGTCAAAACTTTGGATCGAATATTAAAGGGAGAAAAAAAAAAAAAAAAAAGACAGACAAATTTCAAATCAGAACAGTGGACAAGTTTACAAGCGGTTTTTAATTTCCTCAAAATTTATTTTCACACGTAAAAAGAGGAAGCGGATTTTGCCAAATGGATGTGATTTAGTGCATGTGTTTGTTTGACAGCGTCAGAGTGTGGCTAATAAAGGTTATTCAGAATGTGTTAGGTGATTTTTCCACTTAGATCTATCGGCGTTGGCATTTTTTGCCAACAATGTTCTGCAGAAAATAATGACGAATTTAACTTTTAAGGATGTTATTAGTAATTTGTGAGTCATTCCATGTCAAGTGCATTAAGAGTCCACCCTCTCAAATTTTGATGAAGCTTTTATTGGGATACATATAGGTCTTATATGGAGCCATCTCAAATTACAGCTCCATAAGCAGTATGGTTGGGTACTCATGGTTTTTATGAAAACTTCTTTTTATCGTATAGCAAAGGAAATCAATAAATTATCAAAATTAGTGCTTTCATTCACTGCCTGTGACCTAGAATTATTACTGCTCTGAAGCTTGGTGATCCAGTTAAACTTTGTCGTAGAACAACCTAGTTGTATAACAAAAGCTTAATTTCAAATTTTTCATGATTTGCAACGTGACACATTTGAGGCAACGTGATGTAAAGCGTACTTTTGTGAAAGTACGCTTTACATCACGTTGCCTCAAATGTGACCATACTTTCTGAGCTTCTTTCTGAAAATTAATAACTAAAGTTTCGTTTTTCGTCATATCTTTGAGAGGAGCACACTTTTATGAACTAAAAAGTTTTTTCCATTTCAGAGACACTCCTGTCCAAAGTAGGCTAACGTAGCTCAAAAATTGGTGCTCACAGTCATTCCAAAGAGCAATTAATTTTGACTGAAGTGCAATTGATTTTTACTTCACACTTTTAAATAAAGTACAAGTTCAGTCTTAACAATTACGCAGAATTTTAAAAAGTTGATGAACAATTTTTGAAGTTCTATTTTATTTGCAATAAAATATTAATAACTGAAAATGCATAAATAGTATCTTGAATACCGCATAAGCATATACTCTTGTGTTTATATCATCTCTATAATTGCAGTGTTTCAAAAAGTGGGAACGTTGCTGCCGTTGCGTTCCTACCTTTTGAATATTGTTTCAGCGTGCACATAAAACTTTTAAGAATGAGGATATAAAGGTGAATGTTAAAAACATAAAATGAACTTGGGGGTTTTAACTTATTAGCAGCTACTCAATCTATCAGTAGTTGATCCAAAGTCATTTGTTGTTTTTTATTTTGCGTAAAAAATAAACAAATTGACGAATTCAGTCTTAGAGCTTGAATTGGCCATCTTGATGTGATTTAAGAAATTAGCTTAAGACGTAAGACACTTCAATTTTTGCGAACAAAGCTTATGCCTCATTAAGGCAGGAATTCAAGTGAAACACGGACGATCGCAACTCCCCAATGCAATCGCAAATCCCCAAATTTGGATACGTTACAATCGCTACGAGATGCAATTCTAATGTAATTTGACTTTTAGTAGCGATTGCAATTTGCGATCGCCTCGAAGCGATTGCAATGGTGTTTCACTTGAGTTCGGCCCTTAGTTACATTATGCGTAGGTGGAGTTGATCTTGGTTTACCTCTTTCAACAGCCATTAGCCTACGACTGCAGCTCCTCCTATATTTTATTCGAATTTCGAATTTATTACCGTTTTTATGTTAGGTATTATTATTTTTGCCATTAATTTAACTATCGTTTGCGTCATTTATTGTTTTTCGTAATGGCAACGATAAAAGAAATTAGGCAGAATAGTTGATAGGTTTTAATAGAGCGGGACTTGTTTTTCTCGCCCGTTGTTGGAAGAGAATATTACTATACAATTTGTGTAAATATGTAATTAAGGATTATTTAAAAAAATAATTGTATCATTTTATTTACTAAAGAGCGAACCTTATTAATTTCAGAATTCCATTGAAAAGGAACATTTTTTGGGGGTACCTAGGTGAGGTAAGTAATTTGCTGCATTAAATTATAACATTTTTATAAAAACATTATTAGAAGTTTTAAGAACTGATATTTTATTTATTTTCTGCAAATATTTTTTTTAAATGTTTCATAAAAATATTATTTGACTTATTTTAACTGCTTTTTAAAATTGCTATTTAATAATATTTTGATAAATATTTAATGGTGATCACAGTGTGAATTTTCGAACTGATTTGTGACCATTTTGATATACTGTCGGCCCCGCTTAAACGAATACTGACGGTTCCAATAAATATTATTCGATTAAACGAGGTATTCGATTAAGCGGGGATCTTTAACATTACATCTATGACATTGGTTCCGAGATATCTTATTCGTATAAGCGGGGTATTCGTTTATCCGTTACCCGATTAAGCGGGGACGACAGTATGTATTATTTTGTTGCAGTTAATAATTTGTTATTTATATTGGTTACTACTATTTTGTTATTATCTAAGAGGTCGATAGAACTCAAATAATAGTGTTTAGAAGAAGAAATAAAGCTTCTTGAACTAGGATTGATCATTTGATACACATTTAAAGTTTGCACACTTTACAGAATTCAAGAAAAGCGATGCATTATTTGTTAAAAGATCTAAAATTATAAATTAGACAAAAAATATTTTAAGTTGAAAGAAGAATAAACTTGAAAGTATGGATGAACTGTCTCAGAACTCGAGCAATTTGAAAAGTAGAAGAATGAGTTGGTGGGAGAAATATTTGACTTTTCTAAAAACTATTTTTCTCTGAAGTAATATTTCTGTTGTGTCCGAGTTTTTTTTTTGGGGGGGGGGGGGGGTTACCATAATGAAGGAAGCCCTTTTACACTCACACTTTTACTGGTTCTAATATCTACAGATACTTTTTTCATACATATTTGCGTACCACATTACAGGGGTGCCCATCCCCCCAAGCTCAATGGCGCAAATTCCCCCCCAAAATTTTTCACAACCCTCTTGTGCTTTTTTTTTACCCCTCTTTTTTATTTTATTTGTTTTTTTAAATATTATTTTTTTTAATATTATTTATTTATTTTTTAAAATATTATTTATTTATTTTTTAAAATATTTTTTGTTTATTTATTTAAATTATTACTATTATTTTTTATACATTATTTATTTTTTAAAAGTTCGAATTATGCGTTGAATAGAATCGCTTTTTTCTCTTCCAGAAATTCCAAGCACACACACACGCACACAAAAAAAATATATAAAAAAAGAAATAATTTAAGTTTAAAAAGTATGAAAAAAAAAGTATTAAATGAATATTAAAAAAAAACCGGAAATTTTTTAAATAAATAAATAAGTTAGTTTTAAAAAATCCCCCCCAAAAATTTTGATGGCGCAACTTGCTCCATAATCCCCCCCTGTGGGCACCCCTGCACATTACAATGAACATGCACTCGATCGGCGAACAGTCTCAGACGCTATTTTACATTACATTGCATTCGTCCTCACAGTTCGCTCGTTTCGGCGGTTACAGTTTATACACGACAATTTCAAGTTCCAATTGAAAACAAATGTATTTCTTTGCATAAAAAAAGTAACGTTGAGTAAATTCTGTACCTAAGAACCAGACTAACGGTTCATTTTCGAAACTTTTCAGCAGAGGGCAAAAACGATTGCCGAATACATGCAAAAGATGGGATTCGTGCTCTTTAAATGCTGCTAAATAATTATGAAGGAATATGTTTTCTAGGATAACGTTCTCATGGGTGGATGCGGAATAAGATTCTACTTATAATGAAGCAATAAAATGGAAATCGCTATTTTTGGACTTACGTCGTTCTGGTTCTGAGGTATAGAATTGTGAAAGGATGTTTGTGGTGGGCCTGCGTCCAGGAGACCCCACAACAGCCTTGAAATTTGGTACAGTATTACTTCCAGACCCGGAAATTTGCACTTCGGAGTATTTTTTACTTCCTTTTACGTAGTACAGGAAGTATTGTGATCGCGAAAAAAAAAATCACTCAAATTTGAGTCTCAATTTTGATTTTGCTCACCCCCGAATGAATGTTCAGTAGTTTTTTCGACCTGTCAGCACGTGCATATGTACCTACCAACATATAAGCGGCCGAAAAATCCTTTTCAACCACCCCCGAGTTAATTACGACGAGTTTTCTCGTGACGTCTGTATGTACGTGTGTGCGGATGTATGTATGTATGTATGTGGGTCGCATAACTCAAAAACTATATGCCGTAGAAGCTTCTAGCTTGGTATGTAGGCTCTGAGGATGGTCTAGTTGTGCACCTCCCCTTGTGGTTGCATTCGAATGTTCCCAAGAGGGTGTTTTACCCCTTTTTTGGGGTAAATCAGTGTTAATTTCAATGCAGACTCAAGTGATATGAATTGGCACGACCACTTGGCGATATGTCGCCAAGCTTTTGGTCGCCAAGTGTTTGACGCCAACTTGGCGACAAATTTGGCGAAAAAATTATTTTTTGAATTTGGGTTCAACTTGGCGCTATTGGCGATATTTTGCGAAAAATTCACTGAATGACATTAAAATCAGCAATATTTAGAAAATTAACCATTGTAAAATATTTTTTGCATTGTTTCGTGGCAGATTAGGGGAGTAAATATTTGAATTGTTACCTTGCTCACTCCAAGCACTTTTTTTTAACACTTAAGGTAACTACTAAGAAATTTACATGTAAAAGGAAGTAGTGTGGGGTCCATACCAGATTTTTTTTTTGTAGTTTCGAATTACTTTTTTTGTAGTTAATTTTAAAAGCAGCACTATATTTTTTTTTAGCTTAATTTCACACATAAAAGCCTTTTAAAGGAATGGAATCAGGACCGTCATTTCGAATTTTTTGAGGGGGGGGGCAGAGGGTGTGTACACAATGTGAATTTGCCAAAAAATGGCAAAAACCACGCCTACTTACATGAAAATGCATTGATTTCCCAAAGTCGGGGGGGGGGGCAATATTACTCACACTAAATTTTTTTTTCTGCATCAGACTAAGCTCTTCTCAATTAATTAGAATAGCAGATATATTGGATTTTAAACATGATCAGATATTATGATTTCCATTTCGGAGAAAGTCCTAGTCTTAACTCAATTCAATCACTGAAATAAAGAGTAAAATCCGTACCTCAACCAGACTAACATAAGTCCATTTTTGTAACTTTTCAGGAGAATGGAAAATCGATTGTCTGATGCATGCAAAGGGTGGGATTCGTGCTCTTTCAATGCTGCTAAATAATGGGAAGGAATTTGTTTTGTAGAATACCGTTCTCGTGGGTCGATGTAGAATAAGATTCTACATACAAAACACTAATAAAGTGAAAATGGCCAATTTTGGACTTACGTCCTTCTGGTTCCGAAATACAGAAATGTAACTGGAGACTATGAATTTGGGGACGTTCAAAATGTTCGTTTTGCTATGCTCGGGAAACCCTTGGTATCCAATAGCTTCGATGCTTGCCCCCCCCCCCCCCTTCTTGTACGTCTGCTTTCGGTATTGTGACGGTTTGGGAATGTACCTTTTTTTAATTTTTAAAGGTTGTCTTAGAAAAGGAACCGAAAATACAGAAAGGCTGAAATAGATCCAACAGTTATGTATACCTTCTTACAGGGCTGGTGAAAGGAAACATTTTTTATTTCAGCCTTTCTGCCCCACCGCTTCAAAAAAAAAAAAAACAGTTTTTTATTGGTTTAGACAAGGTTATATGACCTAAATCCGGTATTTCCATAAAATTATAAAGATTTTATCAACTGATTACTAATGAGTGTTAAATGCTCACATTTGTACCTAATATCTTGATGTTTAACTAAATAATCAAGAATAAAATCATATAATTCATTTCCTCGTAAGTAGAGCTTTCTATAGTCGAAGTATTTTTTGAAAATCCATTAATAAAAAAATGCTATACGTATAGGTATAAACCTTGGCATGAAAAGAAACAAAATAATTTACTATGAGAGTTAAGACTTGGTTAGTTATACAAAAACCAAGAACAAAATTTCGTAAATTAGTTTTCTCATAATTATACTTTTCTATGTTCCTGTAAATGTTCGGAATAAGAAATTCATGTGAAAAATAGTAGACAAGCGATTTTCATCCTTCAATAATTTAGCTATCAGCGATTTCGTTCATCCCGCAGTGGATATAGATCATGCGGCTCACAATCTACGAATCACAGAGCGAATAAAAAAAGCCAAAGCCAGTCAATATAGTACAATGAAAGCAATGATCAGTTTTGATAGCTAAAAAGAAGTGCATGTCAACTTAAACTGATATTCCGTCATAAAGTAAAGTGTATTAGACGAGCAAGGTAGTGCATTTTTGTTAAGTGATTACATGCGATGAACTTGTTTTCGATTGTTCTTAAATTGTAAGTTTGTGGTTTCATTTCATTTAAAAGTGCCATTATTATGATTGAAAACACTTATAGGCGCAGACTGCGCCATTGAACGTTTTCGAAGGAGGGGATATTTTCAGGGGTATTTTTCTCGTCTTTAGGGACCCTCTCCCAAAGCTC
Organism: Uloborus plumipes; assembly: GCA_038373865.1. NCBI lineage: Eukaryota > Metazoa > Arthropoda > Arachnida > Araneae > Uloboridae > Uloborus > Uloborus plumipes. The sequence goes on along the minus strand of JAXGGA010002346.1, from coordinate 109,827 downwards.
TCGCTCTTGGGAGGTCTTCGTGGTTTTGGAGGCCTGGGATGACCAGTAGCGGATTTACGCATAACCGCTTACATACGCATGCACAAAGCATATTTGAATAAAATCACTTTTATTTTGCTATGTAAGTAAGTAATGTAGCAGTTGGTGGACAGTGTAAAACAATAACTCACAAGTTTCGAACTCCTGGGTACACGATTCTTTCATTGAACTTTCTGTGACAAAAAAAAAAAAGTGATAATTCTACTTTAATAACCTCTTGTCCTAATAACCATTTTTCAATGTTTCTATGTAATACCGTGCATTGTACCATTTTGGGGAAATTAAATGTGGGGTTTAGGTGTGAACTCTAGCCTAAAATTAAAAGCAAGTTATTTTTAATTGTTTTAATAATTGGTTTTTAGTGCTCGCTCAAATGTTTACAAATTTCTTAAATTTAAAAACAAATTTAGTTCAGTTTCCTTTCTTAAAGTGCTTTTTTGCCCTAAAATAAATCTAGAGATGGCAGCACAGACTATAACTAATCGAACGTTGAATAGATGTTTTAAATAGTAGGCAATAGATGGCAGCACTATAAATATAGTAAATGCGCGAGAAAATGACAGTAAATATTTGTATTTGCTCTCTTTGCCATGTTCTCGAAACAACGAATTTATGCAAAACATCATAATAAAATCTCACATACTAAGCTTTTTCCTCCAATCAGTACCAAACAAATTGTTTATTATTTGGTAACCGAGGTTGCACAAAGTTACTTAATCTGAATATTTGTTTGTTAAAAGATTAACTAAATAAACACTGTAGGAAATAAAAATTAATATTTTAAATTCAAGCACCCATTTAATATTAAACTATTTTTCAATAATCTTGGTTGCTTGTGGAAACCTCTTCTGTTTTTACTCTAACCTCTTTTAGCATTGCATTGTAACAGAGGTTGCAATTTCATACTTACAGCGGTTACCAATTGGAAAGAAGCAATTAAAAATTCTGAGAACGATTTTCTTTAATTCCACAAATGCCTAACAGCATAATTGTAAGGTAACAGTGCAAAATCTTTATTAGTTAATGTTATCACAATTTTTTCAACTATTTTAAAAAAGTATTTGAAAGTTGGTGTCAAAAGTTAAAGAGAAAAAACATGCACTTCAAAAAAAAAAAAAAAATGAAAATCCATTTTAGCTGATGTCTCAATCCAACCTTTCAAAATGGCTGTCGAGGCTTATTGTTCACTAACTAACAATGTTTTAAAAAGGTAGTGCCATCTTTTTCTTGGATGAGTTAATAATGATATACTTGGTTAATAGAGATTACAAACCCCCCAGAAAACCTTTTTTTTTGCTTTTAATATTTCAAAAAAAAGAATAAATAAATCAATAAAGCAAATTGTACAAAAAACAGTATTTTTTACCACCTCAAAACAATTTTACATGGTACTTAAATTTTTCAGATAGTTACAAAAGCAGTTAATATTAAGAAATTTCATTTCAAACAGCCAAAAAATGCACTTTAATTGTTTTCTTACTAAGGCTAAATATCTAATATCTTTAAACGAGCAATTCTTGTATATTTATTTATTTATTTATTTTTCGGATCTCGAAAACGGCTCTAACGATTTCGATAAAAATTTGTATTTAGATAGAGTTTTGGTTTCCGAGTTCATCTACGTCGGCGTTTTTTCTGTAAAAACGCGAGTTTTCACAAAAAACCCCGTTTTTTTTTGTGCCTTCATTGAAAGTTTGAGAAGCTTTTATTGCGCCATTTTCTTTATGATTACTTTCATTGTTACTGTTTCCGTGGCGACCACGGCAACGTTAAATTGTTATTGTTTTTGAAATGTTAAAGCAAGGCTTCACTAGATAGCAAGCTGTTTCATTTATTCAAAAGCCATGGGATAAAAGCAGTGGTAATTGTCCACCGACATCTATTGAATTTTATGGTAACTTACAGTATATAAAAATCAGATTACTTTACTTTTTAAGTGCGGTTTCAAAATTGAGTATAAAAGTGTTATAGTTATTTTTAAAATACTTTTTTTCCTCCTCAAGAGTGTTTAGTAAGATATTTTGTCACGTAAAAATTCAATAAATATGAAACTCATTCTTAAAATATTAAGTTTCGAAACAAAATTACATCTAATATCTTTAGACGAGTAATTCTTCTATATATATATATATATATATATATATATATATATATATATATATATATATATATATATATATATATATATATATATATATATATATATATATATATATATATATATATATATACACTGCTCGACATTGAAAATGCAACACCAAGAAGGAGTGGTCAGAAATTGATGAAATTTGGTAAGAAGACAGAGACAGCATGGAACAATAAGTGATATTTATTTCAAAATAAATAAGCAAAATTTAGAGCGAGGACGGCGTCGGCTCAGTAAGAAGTAGGACCACCGCGGACAGCGATGCACGAAGAAACATGTCTAGGCATGGAGTCAATAAGCCTGCGGATGGTGTCCTGAGGGATGGCACTCCATTCCCTTTCAACCATTTGCCACAGTTCGTCCTCTGAACGAGGCAGTGACAGGTTCTGCAAACGGCGTCCAATCACGTCCCACACATGTTCGATTGGTGACAAGTCAGGAGAGTATGGTGGCCAGGAAAGCATCTGTACACCTCGTAGAGCATGTTGGCTGATTCGAGCACTGTGAGGCCGGGCGTTATCCTGTTGAAAAATTGCATTTGGCAGACCCTGAAGGTAGGGGATTGCCACCGGGCCGCAGTACATTATCTACATATCGTTGGGCCGTCATAGTGCCCCGAATACGAACTAGAGGTGATACGGAATTGTATGCAATAGCGCCCCAAACCATTATGCCACGTTGTCGCGCTGTGGGGCGTTCCACAGTTACTGCCGGATTCGATCTTTCTCCACGTCGACGCCACACACGTATGCGATGACTATCGCTGGACAAACAGAAGCGGGATTCATCTGAGAACACTACGGTTTGCCATTCTGCCATCCACGTCGCTCTGGTCCGGCACCATTCCAAACGTTGGAGTCTGTGCTGTGAGGTCAATGGCAGTCTTCTTAGCGGGCGCCGTGATTGCAGGCCACGTGCAACCAGTCGACGGGAAATGGTTCTGGTCGACACAGGAACATCCAGGGTACCTTGCACGTGCTGCAGAATCGACGTACAAGTGACTTGCGGGTCCGCCACAGCTTGTCGGTGAATCCGTCGATCCAAGCGGTCTGACGTCACTCTGGCTGCACCTGCACCCCTCAATGTGGCTACATTTCCTCTTTCCAACCATCTCCGACACAGCCGATGCACAGTGCTTGCATCCATGTGGGTATCAGCTGCAATTTGACGTATGGACCAACCTCCCGTTCTCAGTCCGATCACCATACCCCTTGTAAAGTCGTCTATATGCTGGAAGTGTCTTCGTTGAGGACGGCGTGGCATTTCCTCCTATCACACGTATCCTTCGAGACAAAAACCAAATTTCTCCGATAATTAGTCTGGCAGAAAAACCAACATGAACATAGCCCACTTTTCAACTTCATTCTCTTATATCTTACTTCACGTGCGTCGGAGAGCTGCGCATTTCATATCATTTGCATAACTCAGTGACGTGCTTCTACGGTTAAATTTGCATGAATTTCTGACCACTCCTTCTTGGTGTTGCATTTTCAATGTCGAGCAGTGTATATATATATATATTTCGGATCTCGAAAACGGCTCTAACGATTTTGATAAAATTTTGTATTTAGATAAAGTTTTGGTTTTTGAGTTCATCTACATCGGCGTTTTTTCTGTAAAAACGCGAGTTTTCACAAAAAATGCGTCTTAATGGTTACACATATTTCTATTTTTTTCTCTTCAGGCAGGTCTTATTTATCACACAGGCACCCAGGGCATGTCATTTCTAAGGAGCAGGAAAATTTTCCAGAAGTCGTTTAAAGTTTTTAAAAATATTGTTTTAGTGCTTTTACCCTTAATTTTTGTATTCTTTCAACTTTCCTATCTTTTAATTTTCATTCCTCTTTTTAGCCTAATTTCCCTTAAAAAATAAAAGAAAGACGAAAAAAGTATAAAAGTAGCTTAATGCATCTAAAAAATATCGCCAAGTCCAAAAAATATCGCCAAGTTAAAAAAATAAAAAGGTAAAATGAATATCGAAAAATTAAAAATTTGAAAGTAGGTTATTAAGATGGGGAATATGTGTGTCGGTCGGTCTGTCTGTCCCCCCCCGCCTAATAACTTTTGAATGAACATTCCGATTTGGACAAACTTTTTTTTGTTGGAAAGATCTCGGCGAGTACAGCTCATTCCCATATTTGATTTTTTGATTTGAACAATTTTTGGTTCAACTTAGAGCCGTTCAAACAACCGGTCCCGCAATACTAACTTTTGAATGAACAGTCCGATTTGAACAAACTTTTTTTTGTTCGAAAGATCTTTTCAATTATACTTCATTCCCGTATTTACATTTCCGATTTGAACAATTTCTCGTTCAACATTGAACCGCTCAAGCAAGCTCTCACCCCTAATAGCTTTTGAGTGAACAGTCTGATTTAAATAAACTTTTTTTTTGTTCGAAGGAGCTCAGCAAGGATACTTCATTACCGTATTTAAATTTTCAATTTGAACATTTTTTCTTTCAACATTGAACCGTTCAAGCAACCTTTCCCCACCTAATAACTTCTGAGTGAACTATCCGAATGGAATAAACTTTTATTTGTTTGAAAGATCTCGGAGAGGCTCACTCCCATATTTCGCTTTCTGATTTGAACCATTTTTCGTTCAATATTGAACCGTTCAGAAAAAAAAAATTTAACATTAGCGCCTACGGGATTTTAAGTTGAATGTTGATCCTGAACTTAAAGTCGGATTTCCTTCAAACTAACTTTGTAAGAAAATGGTTTTGATAAATAATGTTTGTAAAGTACTTTTCTAATAATCTTATGTGAGGACTCTGATTCCGACTCCGACTCCACAAACATGGCGGAAATGCAGACTCAGAAAAAAAATGACTGACTGTGCAGACGATTTTTTGTTTATTTATTCATTTGTTTTATTTTATTTATTATTATTATTATTATTATTATTATTATTATTATTATTATTATTATTATTATTATTATTGTTATTATTATTATTATTATTATTATTATTATTATTATTATTATTATTATTATTATTATTATTATTATTATTATTATTATTTTTGGCAGACGATTTTTTGTAACAAAAATGTTTCATTCACGAGAGCATTTTATTCTTTATTTATATTTAACAACTGGCAACGGATTAAAAGTGAAATTCGAGACATTTTATCAACGGACGAGTTTCTTTTTTCTTTTTTTTTTCTTTCTTTGATAAAATGTGTTTGATGTACTTTGTATTTTTAATTTTTTTTTTTTTTTTGAAAACAATTGAGGAATTTTTCTACGGAAGAACTGTAACAGTTACATTCCTTAAAAGGTGCGACAAAACTTTATTTTTTCATTTATTTACTTTTTATGTGTCTATTTCATCTGATGAGAGGGGTATATTTTGCTTTTAGAAACCAGCTTTAAGTGCTAAAAAGGTATGCTTGACATAATTTTTAGTCTCAGATAATCAAGAGAATAATGATCAGATGCTAGAATGCCGATGTCGATCTACTGGAAAGTAGGTTCGTTTAGTTCTTGACAGAACTTCTTGTTATTTCATTGAAGTTGTAAAACGTATATGAAAACCTAATTTTGTAATTAAAACCAAATGCTGAACAGTAAGTTTTCAGTTGTACTGTAAGATTAGTTAGAAAACACTACTTTATGACTAAAATTCACTCTAATATTTGTGTGTGCGTTAGTTAGTAGAAAAATATTGATAAACATTATTATTTATCTCTTCATTCAAGTAACTATTTTTGATTCTGAACAGAATTAGCAAAAATATTTGTCCCATGAGGCTTTTTCAACTCCCCTTCGGGGCTAACATGTCGTGGGATCCCTTGCAATTGACGTATGGTAAATCCGGTACTGGATATTGTTTAACTGCTTCGTAATTCTTTTTTTTTAATTTAGTAATTAAATCTGCATTAAGGAAGTAAGGTTGTAATCACAGCCCCCATTGCCCATGTAAAAACGACATTGTATAAAATCAAGTATTCAAAGAGGCACGAAAATTTGAAAGTGTCCTGGGCATGGAAACTTGCAAGGATATCCCTGTCTTCAGGGGAACCACGGATTGCATTTTTAACCTTAAACGCTTAGCTATGGTGGCTTTGACTGATTTTAACGCGTATTTACTTACTTTTTTTTATTATTGAGGACGGAGTTTTGAGGGATAATTTTCGTTATTGTGTCAGGTTTTAGTTATTACTCCATAGAAATGTTTGGATATCTTAATGAAAATGTAGGTAAACCAGTGGTCCTCATGAAGCTCTTATTTTCATTTATCTCAAACATTTTTATCAAACTGAAATTTGCCTTATGTTTCTACTATAGACTGAACACTTTTTACTTCCTTTTACGTCGTAAAGGAAGTATTGTGAGCACCCCCCCCCAAAAAAAAAATCACTCAAATTTCGGTTCAAATTTTGATTTTGCTCACCCCGAATTAATGTTGAGTTGTTTTTTCGACCTATCTGCACGTGCATACGTTCCTTTCAACATATAAACAGCCGAAAAATCCTCTTCGACCATCCCCGAGTTAATTACGACGAGTTTTCTCGTGACGTTTGTATGTACGTATGTATGTGCGTATGTATGTATGTATGTGCTTATGTATGTCGTATAACTCAAACTGTATTCCGTAGAAGCTTCTAGTTTAGTATGTATAGTATGTAGGCCCTGAGGGGGTCTAGTTGCGCACCTCCCCTTTTAATTGCATTTGAATGTTCCCAAGGGGGTCTTTTACCGCTTTTTTGGGGGTTAAATCAATGTTAATTTCAATGCAGATTAAGTGATATGATTTGACGCGACCACTTGGCGATACATCGCCAAACTTTTGGTCGCCAAGTGCTTGCCGCCATCTTGGCGACACATCCGCAAGTTGGTGACAAAATTGGCAAAAAAAATGATTTTTTTGAATTTGGATTTAATTTGGCGCTATTTTGCCGATATTTTGCGAAAAATTCACTGATTCATATTAAAATCGGCGATATTTAGAAAATGAATCATTACAAAACATTTTTTGCATTGATTCGTGACAAACGGGGTTGTAAATGTTTTGATTGTTATCTTGCTCACTCCAAGGCACTATTTTAACACTTAAGTCATCTGTTATGGAATTTAAACTTAAAAGGAAGTAGTGTGGCGTTCGCACCAGATTTTTTCGGTAAAAGAATGGTTGAAACATACATTTCAGCAGCACTCAGTTAGGTAAATTATTAAGAGCAAGAATCTGAGAGAGTGTCACGCCTGTGGTTCATGACGTCTCAGATTTTCTCCAAAAACTTACCAAATGTTTATTATCTTATAAATCAGTGAGTAACCGCCTTTAAGCGAGGGCTAAGGCAGAAACATGCAATACACCGCCAATTCGGCTATTTCAATCCATGGACGGCAGTTTCGAGCTTATTATGCTCTCATCAGCATGGAATACGAAAGTAGTCGAGTTAGAGGCAAAAATCCTCTTATAAAGCAAAGAGAGCTAAAAAAAACTGGTAGCTAATGTGAAATTAGAATACCAGCGAGCGACCGCACTTGGTACGGTACAACTCGTAAATTTTTGCCTTAGCCCTTGCTTAGGGGCTGTTACTCACTGCTTTATACATTGAGCTCTGCCATAAAAATTTACTAGTTGTACCGTACCAAGTGCGATCTCTCGCTGGTAGCCAATTTCACATTAGCTACCAGTTTTTTTTAGCTCTCTCTGCTTTATAAGAGGATTTTTGCCTCCAACTCGACTACTTTCGTATTCCATGCTGATGAGAGCATAATAAGCTCGAAACTGCAGTCCCTGGATCGAAATAGCCGAGTTGGCGGTGTTTTGCAGGTTTATTATCTTATTGAAAGACCAAATCTAGAATGTTTTGCTCTAAACTTGAGTTGTTTAACTGTTATTAGCCCTAAAGGTTAAGGTGCGGCATCAAAAATTATAAGCGGATTTTTATGACATGGAATTTGCTGTGAGTCGAAACTCTTACCACGAGCAGGCAAACTCCAATTTTCTTTTTATATATGAACTATAGAAGGTTGAAACTGAACAAAATGAATGTTAAATGTGGTAAGTTGTCGCCGTAACGTCAATGAAGTTCATCAAAAAATCGCATTTTTGACGTTTTTTAACATTTTTGAGGTTTAAAATCAGTTTGTATTTTTCAGTTGCAACGACAAAAATAGTGTCATTCGAAAGGGCAGTTAAGCACTTTAAAATAATGTATAAACAACCGAGGCAAGAATACAATATGCTTTTAGTTACATTAGGTTGAAATTTGAGAAATGTCATATTTTACCGATATTCAAACCGTCGTAACTTCTTCTGCCAACAATATATTGATTTTTTTTTTTTTTGCTATTCTTTAACTTGACATAACAGTTACGAACATTGAGGTAAAATGCTTCAAAAATGTAAAAGTTTTGTTTTTTTGCCTACTTTTGTCGTCAGGGCCCAAAACAACAAAGTTTTCAAAAAAAAAAACCTTCTTTTTTTTCCCTTCTTTTTATTTATTTTTATTTTCAGCAGTTGTCTCATTTTGATTATTTTGAAATAACAAGATAAAAAACACATTCAGAAGCGCTGCAAGGAACTGCATCTTTGATTTCTTTAAAAAGAATTTTCGATATAAGGACATTTAAAATGTTGACTTTGTGCTAATATACACGTTTCAAATATTAATAATGTCACGTGTTACATAGAATGAATGTCATACATGTGTCATAGAACATTAAAATATCACTTTATATTGCATTTTATATATTGAAATAGCAGCAATTCAGGTTAGCCTTTTGGATCCGAGCTGTTTTTTAGAAATTTTTTTTTTCGACCCAAGTAGTACGACAGTTGAACCACAGATTTCTTTTCCATTGAAAGGAGAAGGTATAAACTGTCGTACCAGACGTATGGAACCTTGAAAAAACCTCCGGCTCCAAAGGGTTCGAGTGAAAATTTCAACCCCGTCCTCTAAAGAAAAAAGACTTAATGTACAACATGTGTACCGCCCGGTTCCTAAAGGTTAATAATATGAACAAGCAAAAAGCCCTGACGACAAAAGTAGGCAAAAATAAGTTTTTCTTGAAGTTTTTGAAGCATTTAGCCTCAATGGACTCCCCTGTTCTGTTACGCCAAAGAATAGAGTATAATATCATTGGCAAAGATTATTTCTATCAGTAGCGAGGCGTGACTTCAAGCGTCAGTCATCGCTAACTTTCAGGTCCCTAAAGAAATATACCAGACCATATGTTTCGCTCAGGGGTGTTTGTGATAAGAAATTTCTGAAAATTTTGGGCTGCCGTTTCCGAAATTTAATTTTTCAGTATTCGAAAATTTTGAACTGTCGTTTCCGATGTCCATTATTTGGTTCTTTTTTTCATTGCTGAAGAATAACAATATTGCGATGTGTTTAAAAAAATGATATATTGCTACAGATTTTTACGAATGTGTGTGTGTGAGAGGGAGGGAGGGGTAAAAGCTCTTCATACTTTCAGAACATTTCATCAAGTCTTCAGAAAATTTTACTTACCTTGTAAAAATCTTGGTTCACAGATCCTTCTTTTTCAATTTGAAAAGTTCAAGCTTGCTAAAATGCAAAACTCGAACGGCAACGAGCACTACTTTTCATTAAAAACATTTGTAATTGAAACTAAAAAGAGAGAGTAAAGAAACAAAACCACGCACACATATATTCGTTTTTGAAAGTTCGATGAAGTTCCAAAACACAAAAGGTAACAGTGTTTTTCCCTATGCAAAACTACTGTTGCAAACAATATTGTCTTCGACCCGTCGAGCTCATATTGGCGCCATCGTAACATAACAATATTTTTCTAACCGCAACCCCTTTTTTTGAAAAATGTGACGCACCGAATTAAAAAAAAAAGAATGAACAAACAGGAGAAAAAAATCTCTACCCCTCCCCATCCAACCCCCACGATCCGCCAAAACTGAGAGTTGCCAGTAAAAACAAAATGCTTTGCACATAAAATTTCCGCGGGTCATCGCCGATGACTCGTAGTACATCTAAGGGAAGCTGTGAAAGAATCTGATTGACTGAAATGGCTGACAAGCGAAAAAACTTGCGCGCGCACACACAAAACCGATGCGATATCTTTAGCGATGAGTGAAGGTCACGCCTAATCGTTTACTCAACAAATGGCACCACTAAAATAAAATTATTTGGAATATTAAATGATCCGAAAAAATAATCTGAAAATAAAATTTTAAAAACTTTAATTCTTCCAGTGCAAAACGAGGTTTGCCTTCAGGTCATCGGCGAATCGTTCGATGACTTGAGGCCTCGCTACTGATTTCTATATGTTCTTGGCAGAAGTTACGACGGTTTGAATATCGATAAGATATGACAATTCATATTCCGGCCTAATATAACTAAAAGCACACTGATCTTGCTTCGGTTGTACAAGCTGTTTTAGGACCTCAAAAATCCGAAAAGACGGCAAAAATGCCACTTTTTGATGACCTTCATTCACCTAGGGCAAGTTCAAGGGCACATGCCCGGATGCCCGTGGGGCCCATCCGCCCCTGCATGTATGCCATGAAGCTAAAAAGAAACTTTAGGATACTTTAGGAAACATGGTAAAGTATATTTTAGATACGAATTTTAGGAATTTCCCCCCTTTATCTAGGCAAATCATTTAAGACTAGGAACTGTGGATGTTAATGATGTTTTAGCCCTTTTATGAAGCCTCCACATAATTATTATTTAGCATTGTTCAATGCAAATGCCCGTTTTGTCGTTTTTTCCCTACGAAGGGGGAAAGGGGGAATACCCTTGCCAGCATGGCTGTATAAAATAGATTTTGAATCAATGGGGATTAAATGTCTGGACCTCAGGAAAGTGTTTACTCGGGCTCCAAAAAGTAGCATTATTGCTATTAGTTGCATTTATTGCTTGTAGCATATCGCTATTTTAAAAGATTAATGGTACGAATAAGAAAAATGTTTTAAAACTGCCATTATTTTATGCTCTAGATTTCCTTTTTCGAGTCATATATTGTTCTAAGAATGACATGGTATTTACCCGGCGCGAATATTTTCTATAATGTCGGGGAGTAATTTATAATTTATCTACATATTGTACGAATTGAAAATTTGTATGAAGAGTACATACATGTATTTGTAGTGTCTGATAAAAAAAAGACATCGAATCAGTTCATTATATTATTTATTTGTACGTCGTGTTTGATATGAAATTCAAAACAACAATAAGAGAAAATCTTGGAGCAGATGAAATATAATTGACTATCACATGTAGTTGCACCTCATATATATTTGTACATATATATGTATATACAAAGTAGTTTTTAAAATTAAGATTATATTCCTTTATATCTGTGAGAAAATCAACAGGGAAATGAAACAAGGTCTTTTTATACAAGTGCACATTGTAAAATCCCGTGCCAGTGACGGGTATTTTCTTGGACTCTAAATTTCTATAGAAATTTCTTAATATCATTTCATTTGAACCAAGGCTCTACCGTGTGAAATTTGTGGGGAACAATTGATTTCATCCAAATCCTCTCGCTGGCAAAGTTGGAATCATTCAGGGCCAATTCTCGTTTCGGTCAAACTCCTGCCCCTGTGGTTTTTGACCAGCCACGTGGACGAATTTGCATCCGATTCACCAATCTGGTAACGAATTCGTCAACGTGATGGAGTCGAAAACGATTTCGAAGTTTGTGGAAACGAGAAAGGAGCTGATTATGCTTTGTAGTAGCCATCACCTGCAGAAAAACCACGTTACACATCAGGGTATGAAATTTCCAGTCTAAAGAGAGTCATTTAATGAAAGGATTGGATGGCCAGGATTTTATTAAATTTAATTGAAGGTAGTGGCCTTTTACTAATTTGGCGACTTTCAAATAATACAGTGATAATGAAATGAAATAAGAAATTGTGCGAGTAACAAAATTCAACTAACAGCAATGATTCAACTAGATATTTGTGGCGTAGCGGAGCACCTCCCTTTCCAGTCTTTGGAGATTGACTTCTTTTTTTCCCTTGCCCCTTCTTGCCACCTGTGGTGTCTTAAGTATATAAACATAGCCTTTTACTTAATTCACTTTCACTCAAACCAGGCACTATTGTTAAGAGGAAATCGGTAAAGATGAAAATCATAATTCATCGTCTTTTACTTTTCCAACTTCACACGATCCAGGAATTACTGACAAGGGGTCAACTGCTTTCGCGTTTTAAGTACGTAGCGCGATCGCGGCGAGGATTGTGTTTTAATTAACATCAGGCAAAAATTAAAGATGGACAAAAATGAGACCTGCTGATCCAAGTTTTCAGAAAAAAAAATGAGATTTATTTGGAACCTATCCAAGATCTATATGCGTTTTCCAATATAAATTTAAAGAAGTTATGAAAAAAAAGTTCTTATCGTTTTTTTCAAATTGATTGTTAATGATGATTTTGAAACTGGAAATTTCGTAGCCTGATGTGTAATGACATAATGGGAATTCATACGTTACATTCAAACTGTTTAGCAGAATTGGAGTTTTACGCTGAATCTACTTGATGATAGAGTGACAAATTCGACCTATTGTAAGCTCGTGTAGTATTGAAGAAAGGCATCAGTATCAGTAAAAATATATATTTTTTTCAATGTTGAACATAATTAGTATTTATTACCTGAAATAAAGTATGATATTAGGATAACTGAAGTGGAATGATGAGCTAAGAAAAAATATGTACGTTGATCAGATAAATATCCTATGCTGTGTTATAATGACCTACAGTAACAGACCTATCAATTGTAGCTTAAAACACCCTAAAAAGATGTTCGATACATGTCTTACTGCATGAGTGTTATAAAGAATGCGTTATAAGTTCCTCTTCTTCATTAGGTTTATCCAGTGAAAGAAGAGTCTAACATATTTGGAAACTATGTAGGGAGTTTTTCGTCACAAGTGATGAGTCTATTTAACTGGAATTACCTATGGAAAAAGTACCATAAACAAGTGTTACTTAGACCTTAGGGGGTTACTTGAGCCCATTACAGAAAATGATTAAATCTGGGTTTGGTACTTAATAGTTGAAGACTTGCACGTAGTTCCTCGTTTCTCCACTAGGTAAAAGCATTCTGCAGTCTCTAACGCTAGTACCAAACCCAGACTTTATCATTTTACTGTTGGGCTCAAGTAACCCCCTAGGGTCCAAGTAACCCTTGTTTACGGTAACTTTTGTGTTGGGCAAAAAAAAAAAAAAAATCTGCCAGCTTTAACTTAATTCGTTCTAGAAAACATAAACATTATAACATGTTGGTTGAATTAAGTATCTTGCCAGGATGAGGAGAAGGATATTCATTCCCCATGAGTTATGCCACAAGAGGATTCTTTTCACGTGCGAAGATTTTGCAAGGATGGCCTCAGCAGCGATGCCGTCTCCTTCAACACCACGGTCACCGTGCTCACTTCAGTGTCAGAATCTTGCACCGGCTGGATGTGGTACCTCTCTTCTTCCGGACACAGTTCCGGCTCGCTCACGTCTAGACTATCTAGTTCGGTGCCTAAGGTGCTGCCAGTCTCAGACGAGGCCGGGTCAACGGAGTCGGCGGAACAGGCACTCTTGACCGTCGTCCGGTCGGGTTCTATCTCTATCCGGGGTGCGGGTAGGAAGGAGGGAGACCCTCCACCCCCTTCCAGAGAATGCCTCACAGTCACTCGCTTCTTCTGGAAGCATCTCTGGCTGAGGTCCGAGTTACCACGGTGGATAGTCCGCGGTTGCTGCTGTTGCAGCAGCTGTTGTGACCGGAGGTCGAAGCTCTTGGCTACGGGGGTGGAGGGCTCGCTGAACTGTTTGTTCTCTACCAGGATCGACTTGGGGCTCTTCTGCAGGTGGTGCTGGTGATTGTGGTGCTTTGCTGTTGCAGTGGCGGAGGCTTGAGACGCGAGAGAAGGTCCCGCCACTGCAGGCGTGGAAGAGTTGGGCGGCATTGTCGGTGGCGGGGATGAGGCTGATGCGAAAGAAGAAATTATCTTCGACATTCGATGCCGATCTTCCACGTACATTTCCATCAATTGGTCCACTTTACTTTCGATATCTTCTACCTGTGGTGAAATAAAAGCATCGAAATAATGTGTGTATGAAGTTTCACGATTCAGTTCAAAACATGTATAGAGAATTCGAAACAAAGCAGTTGCAAAAAAGGGGTACATACACCAAATGAATTTAAAAATTGAACTGAATATAATAACAGTATGCATTTAAATACTAATTAGTAAATAAAAATGTTCAATGTGGAGGGAAACAAAAAACCAAGCAAAAAGTGGGGCAGGGATATGATTGGTAATCAGTGTGAACGATAAAAATAAAATAATTCTGGTAATATTGAAAGGTTTTCATAATGATTTACGAAAAGCATCTAGAATGATCACGTGTAAAACTTATTAAACCACGTTGCAATATCGTGTGTAAGGGTGTGCACAACCTTTGTACCGTACGTCATCGTCATGGATATTGCCTTCCTAGAGAGTTTTTAGTTTAAGATGACAAGAGAAATCTATATCAGGCGAGTCCCTGATGTAAGATGATTTTTCAAACTTAATATTTATTTTATTACACAGCAGTAAACTATTACAAGAGCTAAATATGGAAACTCAACGCCAAAACATATTGAGTAGTGAGTTATCGCCCTTAGGTCAGGACTAAAGCAGAACTACATGCAATATACCAACAGCCCCCAGTTATGCTATTGAGGGACTGCAGTTTCGGCCTTATTATGGACGAAACTATTACACAGCAATGATACTCGTAAACTAAAGGGAAAACTTGATTATTAAGCAGCAAGTTACCTTTATTTAACCCCTTACCACCCAGTGATCTATTTATAGATCACCTCTTTTCAGACCCCTCACCGAAAACAATACCATTTTTATCATTTCTTATTCTTATTGGCTGGTTTCCTTACACATGTGGCTACACCACTAAACAACTTTTGGGCCTTTCTTTTCCCGGTCAGTCCAGCAGGTAGCTTCTAAAGTTTGTCATCTTGCAGATTCATGCAGTTTTTAATTCTTGGTTCAACGGATTTTTTTGAAAGTATATTATACTCAACTTTAGCTGGTTTTAATTTTATAAAAACTTTATTCCTAATTTACAAAATTGGTATCTTCAAAGATAAGATTGTAGGAAGAGTTACCTACTTTTTTACTACCAAAAAAGCACAGCTGTAAAATAATAGATCATCTATTATTTCAACTACAAAATATTGTGAGTGAATTAAACTTTATTTACTCTATTTATGAAGTATAAAATGTGCCGTAAACAAGGGTTACTTGGACCCTTGAGGATTACTTAAGTCCATTACAGAAAATGATAAAATCTGGGTTTGGTACTTATTAGTTGAAGACTTTCACGTAGTTCCTCGTTTGTCCACCAGGTAAAAGCATTCTGCAGTCTCTAATGCCAGTACCAAACCCGGATTTTATGATTTTACTTTTGGGCTCAAGTAACCCTTGTTTACAGTAATTTAAAAATATTTTTCAAAAATTTTCATTTAAAAATAATTTGGGCGCTAACGGGTTAAGGAGGGAAAGCAATACAGATAATGTGCTTTTATACTTACACTCCTTTCTACTTTTACAATTCTCGAAGCTAAGCTAATTTTCGACTCATAGACATCTATAGATTTGGACCCCGGTTTACCTAATATAGTATCTAACCTAGAAAATAAAATGTTTAATTAGATTTCAAGTAAAAAGAATTAGGATATGAAACATATACACTAAAAAATTAATGCTGTTTTTACAGAATAATACAGCTACTTTTATAGCAATAAACTGTAAAAATTGCGAATTTTACAGTAATAAACGGTAAAATCACTAATTCAACAGTTTATTACCGTTCATTTTACAGCTTTAAACTGGAACCTCTGCTGCCAGTATTATACTGTTGTTTTTACAGCATAATACAGTTAAATTTTACGGCAATAAACTGTAAAATTGCTAATTTTACACTAAGAAACTAAAACTGCCAACTTTACAGTAAGAAACTAAAATTGCTAGTTTTACAGTTTATTACTGTGCATTTCCCAGTTTTAACTTGGAATCTCGGCTGCCAGAATTATACTGTAAAAACAACAGTTCATTTTTTGCAGTGTACTAGACTTATTATATCGAGCTAAAAAAGCAATATATCAACTGTAAAAAGAAGCGCAATATAATCATTGTCGTTAATAACTACAAGAAAGACACTGTACAAGTGAGCTATACTACAGTGTAACGTTTCTTGACAACAAAATCGTGACGTCAGCGTGACGTTTGCGTGGCGTTAGCCTATGAAAAACGAGCTAGCGAGCTAGATAAAACATCACAGCCTACTTAGCGAATTAGAGGAGATTGCTGACTGCTTGTGAGCTCTTATTGGCTCAGCCTGTAGTGACGTTCAGTGTCAAGTTAAGTTGCTCTCTAGTATACATGTCTTTATCTTTCAGAAAGTAGAACAACTTTTTGTCAAAAAAAAAAAAAAAAAAGCTTTGATTCGGTTTGGACTCGTTCAAGTCACATTTTCAAAAATTAAACTGAGCTAAGAACTTTTCAAAAAAATAAAAATTCTTTTCAAGGAATAATAAAAATATGTACAAAAATGGTTTTATCCATAAACCAACTGCAGATCAGTACTTGAACATATTTAGCAGAAGGGCGTTTAAATAACGCTTCCATATTAAATAAAATAACATTAGAATAGAAACATCAAATCTCCAACTCCACTTAAAAATGACGTTTAAAAAGTAAATAAAGAGTTTTTATTTACTAGAATTTCCCATAAATGATTTTATTTGTTCTTTTCTATCTGCATAGCTATTGAAACAAAATGTCGGTAAGCAAAATTTTCAGGAAAAAAAAGGAATCAACAGCATACTGCAAAAGATTTATAGTTTGCTAGTAAAAGTAAATAAGTTAAATTTATGAATTTCACTAGACACTCTGTAATAAGCTGGGTGACTCGCTACTTACTAAATACAGAGACAACAAAAGAGGAACGTCGATGTGTACGGCAAAATGAAATTTATAAACAATCTTAGTAACTCAAAACACCACACACTCAGTTATCATATCTATATTTTTAAAAATCTGCTTTTTTGAAGGGAGGAAGACTGATCGTGTTATATTTTTTCATTCAGAAATTCTACTAAATTCAACAATCGATAATACAGCAGTAAGTAACCGCCCCTAAGCAAGGGCTAAGGCAGAAACATGCAAAACACCGCCAACTCGACCATTTCGATCCATGGACAGCTATTTCGAGCTTATTCTGCTCTCATCAGCATGGAATACGAAAGTGGTCGAGTTGGAGGCAAAAATCCTCTTATACAGGGTGTCCACTCCTATCGTGGACCAATAGCTAATTTCTAAACCGTTAGAGATACGCATATAGTTCATTTAGGAAAAAATCTCCAAATTACGAAAGGAATTTTGGGTCTATTCAATGTTTTTCAAAAAATCAAATTTTGAAAGAGTTACGAAATTTAAATTTTTATACAGCCCCCCAGTCCTATCAATCATATTTAGTAAAACATTCTTGACACTGCAACGTTTAAAACTAAAAAAAAAATCACTCTTCTACCGCAAAAATTGACTGAGTTATGACGTTTTGAAAAATCAAGATTTTGCATTATTTCATGACGTCATCGAGAGATCACTAAAGGGAACGTATGCGAAATCCTTCAAAATCTTGATTTTTCAAAACGTCATAACTCGGTCAATTTTTATGGTAGAACAGTGATTTTTTTTTTAGTTTCAAATGTTACAGTGTCAAGAATGTTTTACTAAATATGATTGATAGGACTGGGGGGCTGTATAAAAATTTAAATTTCGTAACTCTTCCAAAATTTGATTTTTTGAAAAACATTGAATAGACCCAAAATTCCTTTCGTGATTTGGAGATTTTTTCCTAAATGAACTATATGCGTATCTCTAACGGTTTAGAAATTAGTTATTGGTCCACGATAGGAGTGGACACCCTGTATAGCAAAGAGAGCCAAAAAAACTGGTAGCTAATGTGAAATTAGAAATACCAGCGAGCGACCGCACTTAGTACGGTACAACTCGTAAATTTTTTAGGCAGAGCGCAACTTTACTTGCTTTGGAATTTTGGGGCTCCTTTTTTTAGGGGACACGCAGGGACGTCATTTCAAGTTTTTCCAGGGGCCGGGGGCAAAGGGTAAAAACACAATACAATTTCACCAGAAAACAACAAAAACCACGCCCACTTATATGTGAATACATTGATTTCTCAAAGTCAATGGGGGGGGGGGGGCGGCAATTGACTCCTCCCCGCACCCTAAATGACAATGACGGGCCTGGGGACACGGGAAAGCTTTTTAAGCATATCAAACGATTTAACGAGAAGTTAGTGTTTTAAAATTATTTGAAAGAACTTAGTATTTAAATTTTTACTTAAAGCTGCATTAACCAATAAAAACCGTAACGAATATTATGCGCGAAGTGCATCTGGTCTAGATTGCTCCACAAATTAAGTCTACTTATTCGATTTAATCCATTAAAGATTTAAAAACATTATTTATCCACGACCATTCGACTGGCATGGTTCCACAAAGAACTAACGCATCCAGTTACGAAACAATTTGGAACGCATAGTTACATAATATTACTTCTTTGTCCGAAACTCAGTAGAAAGTTAAATTTGTTTTAAAAGCTATCTATGAGAACTATAAAAGATGAACAATGTTTACAATCGTGTTTTTTATTTGTTTGTAATGGGGCTGCATATTAGCTCGGTGCATTCCCCTAGGGGCTTGCATGCATTATTTCGCGTGGCATTCATTTCTGTTGATAGACCACTCAGTAAATTGCTTCGCATGGTGCTCTAAAAATAGCTAAGGTCATACATGGGGGACATTTTAAGGCAAGTTTTGCCTAGTTTATTAAAATTTGAGTAGTGGGTCATTCCATAGTGACTAACGTAAGATTCAGAGCTGATTTTGTAACTGTTTTTATTTGTAACTTGAAGTATAAAAAATAATTTTTCGTTATGCTGGTGGATTTACAATGTACATGGGATCTATGTATCATTTCTGCTAAGAATTTAAAACAAAATCACTGGCAGTAGATATTTTTTCAACCAAAATAGCAGCGTGACTAACGTAACATTTTTGCAACCCTGAAAATGAATGCTCATGTTGTGAGGCAAAAATTTCTCAAAGTTAAGCAAGTATTAAAAATTGAATGACACATTTGAAAAATGCGTAAAGTTGGCTTTTAAAAATGTAAAACACATTTATTAAATCTTAATTTTTTTAGTCTTAAGTGTCACTTTTACTCAAGATGGAGTGTGACTAACGTAACGTTACTAACGTAACCATCGAATAATAAGCAGTAAACACACTACAAACTATTTATTATGGCTAATCTCAGTAATAATTACAATACTTTTTTCAATTTTTTTTAACTTCTTATGTTGTATGATTTTTACTTATTTATTTATTTATTTATTTTTGGTACTATTTTCGCTTCGGTACTTTTTTTTCTTCGGCTGAGGTTGACATTTCTATGGCATGACCCTAGTATAATACCAATTTTAGCAATAAGAACATAATATTATTTAACATTAATTTAAATATAAGCCTACTGACTCTTTTAGTTTACACGAAAGATCAATATTTCAAGAAATGTACACTGTAAAAATTTGATGTTGTTTTTACAGTGATTTTAAAAGCAACGATGATTAATGCTAGAGCAGTGTTTCCTAATTTCTTTGACAAGTGTAATTCTTTGTGATATTAGCTTTTTTCATGAAGCACCAAGTTTTTTTTCATTAGTATAGTTTAAAAGCCTTATTATGAAATAGTTTACTTGAAGTTGCAATGAAATTGAAAATTATTCCAAATATTCTTTGTAGTGATACAAAAGCTTCAAAATCTAAAGCTAAACTTTCCAAGTTAATGATCATTAGGTGTGCATGATCTTGTTGAGACATCAGTACATGGAATACAATGGGTGGCTAAAAGCAGTTTCACACACATTTCGCGTTCAATTTTATACGTGAATGTACATACAGTTGTATTATTAATATCTATACATTCCCTTTTACCCCTTCTTTCGATAAAAATAGGATTATTATGCTTTCAACGTATTCTGGGAAATTAGCCCTTCGACAGCTTATTTCTGCTGAAAAATTTAAAAACGGTTTGGAGTTGTTACTGACACTAAACTTAGCTAACCTAACAGCAATATTGCAATGACAACCCAACTCGACTAAGGGCTAATAACACTTCCCTTTCAGTAAACTCCCCAAGAAGAGATAAGTGCTCTCAAGGCTAGGTCTCAGCTTACCAGAGCCGAACAGTAGACATTACAAAGCAGTCTTTCGCAACATACCTGCATTGTAAATTCTTTACTCTACTTAAAAGGTCAACATGACCCGCTGAGTACTGTTCTATCACATCTTTGACGTCATAAGGCTTTAGGGCTTCCTTGAACTTCCGTCTGGCTACAAAGTATTTGATCTAAAAAATAAGCAAAATGATTTGAAGATGTATCCTTCATGTTTATAGTATCTAAGTATTTAAAGCTAAATACTAAATTAACATAGAAACCCAATTCAAAAGAATTTAATAGGAAAAGTAATAAATAAATAAGAGAAACAACGTGGTGACATTTGTCGTAAGCAAAAGTAAATCAAACTATTAATAAATCTATACATATAAAAATGAATATATGTATCTTTGTATGTATGTCCTTTATAGACTCAAAAACTACCTGTCAGATTTCGCTATTTCACTAAAAATTTCACAATTTGTTTATGTCCTCACTGAGCACATCAAGAGACCAATTAGAAAAAAAATCTGACAGTTAGTTCTTTTTTTATTCCAATTTTAGTTGAGACGTCCACATAAAATCTCTAATTTTTTAAAGGCTTTTCTCAATTCAAATAGGTAAGAAATGTTTCTTTCGTGAGTATTCACCCTTGAATATATAATACTTTTGTTTTTATTTTTTCAAAAGTAGAAACGCAGTTTTTTAGAAAATCGAAACAGATAAATAACACATTTGGGTTTGATTTCATGTTGTCCTTCACACTGATTTAACTGACCACGTTGTCACAAAAAAATACTTTCTTGTATTTCGCATGTTGCATTTTAAACCGCGCAACGCCGGGCATATCAACTAGTAAATAAATAAACAAGAGAAACAACGTGATGACACGTTGTTTGGTTTTAAGCAAAAATAAATCAAACAATAAATAAATGAATAAATAAAAATAAGCACTATTTATACACGCGGTTGAAGCAGGTAATATAATTTTCATAGAAAGAGTTACATTGGCCATGACTAAGGCCCCTATATAAATGAGCTGGCGCATCAAGATTAAGTTTCACCACTTTGGATCCAGCGCGCGTTTGTGTGTTTGAGTGGTTGTCTTTTCTGGCCAGTAATCGCATTTTGGTAATTTTTCACTGTGAGTAATTATTAGCGGCACGTGGATTTGGCAAAGCTTAGCAATGTGCCAAAACTTTTTTCTGGAAACCCTATTCCGCAACAATGAAAATTTGAAAGTAAAAGTTAAGGAATTGGATCCAAAGTGGTGAAACTTAATCTTGATGCGTCGGCCTGTCTATAGCGGCTCTAGCCACGACGCAATAGGATCAAGTGATCACGATCTATCAATTGTAATAACAATATGGTTTTTTTATGGGTAGAAGTGTTAGGCTCTGGGAGATGGAAATCAATAAGTAGTCTTGATTGCTCAATAATACTAAACGTGCATACACTAAAGTTTACTTAAATAAATCAAAATATTCTAAAATATATACCGTTAGATTTTCCTGCTTTGCATTGCTTTTTGGAATTGGTTATCCACATCTAAAGTATGAGCGTTTGAACCGTACCAAGGCTTCACTAGATAGCGTTTTATACAGGCTGTATTATTACTCAAAACATCAATGGTGAAGATTTGCCCGCTAGAGAGCGCTGAACAATCACCACCCAAATGTTTGTTTACATTTATTAGCATATTGTTTCCGCTGTAAAAAGTGATGTTTATCCTGTCTTTAAGGGTTAAAAAATATTGATATATAGTTAACTGAAGTGGAGTACAGAGTGAATTGATGCCGAAAGCCTTATTAGTACTGCTTTTTAGGGGAAATAAATTCCCTTTTCAGGTAACACTCATGATTCAGTCATTCGACATTCATTCATCTGTTTACTTTCTTCGAATTAGCAACATATAGCAATGGCGTTCAATTTTGACATCTCTGCATTAATAAAATATACCCTTACATTCGCAGCCGATAAATAAAAAATGTAGCAATGAAATAATGTTGTTCTATTTACGATTTTGTTTCATTATTGTTGCTCACACGATCTTAATTGCTACGCAAAAGCTCAGATGTTCATTTTGACAGCGTTGGCGAATCTATTCGTCGAGACATTTCATTTTTAAGCCCCAAAATGAAATGTACTGTAATGAAGCGATGGTGTTCAACGGAAAGAGGATTGACAACAAAACATATTAATTTTTTTAGTAACAACGAAATGAGCATATATAATCGCTTGGTACTAAAGAGCAATACTAGTACGAAAAAAATAAACGAAACTACAATATTGCGACGACCAACTGTATCATGGCGAACTGTGGACTGAATTTTAAAAAGTTGTATGGCAACCCGTTGGTAGTATTGGCTTGCTTAGCGAATAGATTCGCCAGTTATCGCTCTGTGGTGCCAGTGTCGTTTCATAGTTAATTAATAATTAGAATCAAATAAAATGAAAAATAATTCGCTAACTAATTAAAATCAGCGTTAAAATGCATAATAAACCAACAAATAAAACAAGCTATGAAATAACGTTAAAATATACTAAAATAGAATTGAATGCCAAATTGTAAAATTCTCGCCAACAAATTAACTTTTAATTTTGTCTTTTATTATCTGATTTGTATATAATGTTAGTTACCATAAAATTCGATAGATGTCGCTGGACAATTACCACCGTTTTTATCCCAAGGATTTTGATCAAATGAAACAGCCTGTACCAAACGCTATCTAGTGAAGCCTTGATCGTACTTAACGGGTCATAAAAGATACCTCAATGGTAGACTCCAATGTTTAGAAAATTATTGGAATGGCGAAATTTTTGAGCAGCAATTTGCTTGAAAATTGCTTTTTTTCCTTTCAGTTTATTACATGCATTTATAAAAATGTGGGTGCTTGTATACACACTGATTAAATTGACTATAGTAAACTTAATTACTTCCACTACTGATATTATTTATGTAATTCTTCCCTGCATGAAAAAATTTAGTTTTAGTAAGAAAAGTTGCAAATAATACTTGTAATATGCTCAGAGACATTAAAATCTCACATCTTCTTGCATTTACTAAAGCTAGTGTTTTCATGGGGAAAATTGAACATTAAAGAAAGAAAAATGAAGAAGAAAAACATTAGAATAAATGAAATTTTAAATTTTTGAGCATAATATTTGCCGATAGAAAAGTTCCAATTGTTGAATTTTTCGGTAGGTCATAAACCCCTTTGTTAAAAATGGATTTGTTGTCAAATTTCAGGTTTTTTTCTCGAACCTTACCATCTCTGCAAAAAAACAAAACATTTTACATAAAAATTGATATTTTTCAAAATTTAGCGGTCGCAAACTGAAAGCAAAGATTAATTTCAGTTAACCTTTCGGGACGCAAAGTAAAAGTGCGATAGATTCAATTAAGTGATATAACTAGAGGGATTTCAGCGGTTTAAAAAGTGTAACTCATTGCTTATAACGAGTTGTTCCTTTAAATAACATTGTTTTGCTATTTTTTAATCCCTGACGCAACAAGGAAGGGAGTTATAAGTTTGACGTGTGTGTATCTGTCGATCTGTGTATCTGTCTATCTGTCTGTGGCATTCTAGTGCCTAAACGGATGGACCGATTTTGAATTTCTTTTGTTTGAAACATGAAGTAATCGAGTGTTCTTTGTTGGGTCGCTTCTTCGGATGACATAAATTAACAAAGATATTAATTAAAAGCCTTTAAAACGTTTTTCACAATTTTTGAAGTGTTAGCATTCTTGAAAATATAAAAGAAAAGTATCAAAAGAAAAAAAAATCTGATAAGTTGTGTTTGGAACTTCCATGCAAAATAGAATTGGAATTTTTCAGCAAATGCGGCTAAGTCTTAAATTTACACGAATGGAAACCGATGTCATTGTTGGCCGAAGAGGAAAGAAAGTTCAATGATTTAAAATGTTTATCTGTTGCCATTTTCTGTATGTTAACCATTAAAATACTTGAAATTCATTTTAGTATAAGAATTTTCAATTTTCCCTCTTTATTCTGCTTTTGCGACTAGCAAATTTTACTAGTAAGGATTATGTTACCTTTTCTGTGTTTATCATATCTTCTCGAAAACAATTAAATATAGTTATATTCAAAATTCTTTATGACCAGTGAATCTCGTTTCAATATGAGATCCGGTAATCAGGTTCAGGGGTTGTTTAAACTTTTAATTTAATCTTAGTACTCGTTATCCAGAGTGCATGGTTTTTTCATTTTTTAAAACATTTTTTTAAATCATAATTTAGAACAATCGATTTCTAAGTTAAGCACATACTTTACTACCAAGTAAATGGCGTAGGGGGGGGGGGGAGGTAGGATGGTATGACAACATACAGTTTCAAATTTACACCCACCTATGTATACTCAATTGATTTGTTTACTTATTATCTATTTATTTGCATGTTTATGTCTGTCTATGTATTTATCATAATCCATTTATCTGCCTATTTATATACTGTCTGATTTTCTTAGGTAAAACCTTCCGAGCATTTGCGCGTGTGCCAGGTTTTCTCTGATCTTACCAAAATAGAGGTGTTAGGTAAGATAACAATAATTGGAAGAATAATAAAAGCATTTTGAGCCGTTTCAAATAACGTGGAACGATGCTAATTTCAAATACATAGTTCAGTTGAATGTGACACAAGGATATTGTAAATGCAAGTTTTAAATTGAAAACTTCGGAAAGTTATCCCCCACAACCCATCTACCCTTTTTTGAGTGAAACTGTTCGCGAGGGCTGGACGCGGCTTTCATGGGCAGACATTATATTTATCTCTCTATCCATCTATCGGTCCATCAATAATCTGAATCGCTTCCCAGGTAGCACAAAAAACGTTTAAACGTTTTATAAACGTTTTTAATCCGTTGTCACAACGTTAATAACCATATTACAACCTTCAAAAAACGAAGTGTGCTATTTGGGTTTATATCTATCGATTTATCTATCGACGTACCTATCTATACCTATTTCTATCAATCGATTTGCATATATCTATACATATCTGTTTATGTGGCAATCTAGATTAATGAAACCCGCCGGAAGAAAAATTTCTCGCTACGAAACTGCACCAATTCAACATCAAAATTTAACGCTCGCAGTTCTACACATGAAGGGTTATCAACCATTGTGGAGTCCCTACGAACATTAGCTCTGGACATAACCAAAGATTCCAATCATTATAGTGGTAGTTCAATCCTCCATTAACACTGTCCTTTGGTTGGCCTGGAAATCCCGCGTATTTCTGCAGAAATTATCCAAGTGTGTTGACATTGGGGACATTACCTAACTAGTACTTTAGAGCTATGTCTCTTGCAGAAATCGAAAGCTACTATGAGGACCACTGCGGAAATGAACCGTTAGTCTCAGTTAATGTAAACTGTGTGTATGCTTTGTGATACGACTAAGTGAATGTCGCGGCGAAAACAGTTCACGTCCTGGATTAAACATACACTGTAAAAAGTAGATGCTGTTTTTCAGTATAATATAGCTAATTTTACAGTAATAACCTGAAAAAATTGCTAATTTTTCCAGGTAGACTGTAAAATATTTAGCTCACAGTAATAAATTGTAAAATTGTCTATTTTACAGTTTATTACTGTACATTTTACAGTTTTAAATTTAACCTCTGCTGCCAGTATTATACTGTTGTTTTTATAGTATAATACAACTAATTTTATGGTAAAATTGTAAATTTTACAGTAATAAACGGTAAAATTGCTAGTTTTACAGTATAAATTGTAAAAAAGTTAGTTTTATAGTTTATTACTTTGCTTCTACAGTTTTAAACTGAAACCTTTGCTACCAGTATACGGTAAAAACAACATATTTTTTTGCAGTGTAGAGCTAGATATATCTCTTACGGAAATCGAAACCTGCAATGAGGACCACTGCGAGATTAACCCATTAATGCCTGACATTTTTTTCCAAAGATAGTTTGTATACTGGTTAAAAACAGTGTTTAATGGACAGGAAAAATAATTAATATTATATCATGTAAAAAATAATTTTTTTTATTAAGGAAAGAAAAATCGTCCCTTAAAAGTTACGATAGACCACAGAGGGTACATACTTTTTTTACTAATTTTTTTTTGCCTACGATTAAATATTTAAAAAGACATTTTATAAGAAGAAATAAAATCAGCAATTAACATAAACTGAGAAGCTGGGAATAACTTTGAAAACTTACTTTTTTTCTTGAGATTGTAAACGATGTCATTTTTGATAAAGGTTTTGATAAAGGTTAATACATTTTTTGTGTTTATGCCCTATAAGCATCTATTGTAACAAAAAACTATAGAATATACTGAATATGAAATCAAATTTTATTGATCATACAGATTTCATGAGAAATGTGTTTGATAAAACCCTCAACGAAACAAAAACCTGGTTACGGCCCTGCTATAACATATGCTAGTTCCTCATATTTTAGTATCTACTTATATTAAAAACTGAGTATCTTTCTAACTATCTTTCTTTCTAACTATCTTTCTTTCTAACTATCTTTCTTTCTAACTATCTTTCTTTCTAACTATCTTTCTTTCTAACTATCTTTCTTTCTAACTATCTTTCTATGTCACGCTTCTTTCTCCTGAACGCCAATGAACTGAAAGTCGAACCAGGTACCGATAGATAGGTAATTTTTCAAGCTTCATTAGTTTCAATCTATATAATTGTACGATTTTAATTAGCGAAGATATCAATTAATAAGTAGTCAAGTTTAAAGCGATTAAGCCTAATAAATGATTAAATATGAAATCCATTCTTGCATTGCAAAACGTGGTTGCCATGCCATGAAACAATAATAAAAATGAAAATGAGAATTTTGAATGAAGGCTTAACTAAATCAAACACGAAACTTATAAGCGGGCGACTTACATAGTATTTTTATCGCTAGCTACTTGTAATATTTTGAAACATTCATTTGTTGAAGAGCCATTTACTTATATTAAAAACTGAGTATCAATGTCTGCTTTTTCTCCTTTGAGCGAGCTGAACCAAGGGCGGATCCAGCTTCTGGTTAAGGAGGGGGTCATTTTCGGAAAGGGGGGGTCAAAGTGCAATTTTTGTGCAAAAATGGGGGGGGGTTGGCAGTTTTTTCGTAAAATAAGTCCCAAAAATGCAATTTTTTGCTATATTTGGTCGGTTAAGGGGGGGGGGGGGTCATGATCCGCATGACCCCACTCTGGATCCGCGCCTGAGCTGAACTTACTGAAACTTTCCTCACCATCTTGAAGGCGCGAAGCATCTCAATAATTCGAATGATTTTTTTTATACAGGAAAAAAGTAAAGGCGTGAAGCGCCTGTTAGCGAGCCGCCTTGGCGGGGAGTAGTTTCTTGACATTTTCCTCACTACTTTCAGGGCACGAAGTGCCCGTGCAACGCCGGGCCACGTTCGTGGTACGTCTTGAAATCGAATGAACATTAAATTATATCAAATAAAACTTCAGAATGAGGTAAAAGTTAGAGAGGGGGGACGTTATGCATCAACATGCCGCAGGAAGCTAATCTAGCTGCCCTGGCAGCTAGTGTAAGAATTAAAAGTCGAAGTTCAAAATTCCGCGAAAAAATTAATATACGCGCAAAAATGTCTCATTTGTGCAAATTGGATTGATCAAACTACGTATTATGTTATAAGTTTAAGAAATAGATAATGAGCAAGAAGTTCTGTCAAGAACTAAACGAGCCTACTTTCCCGTACATCGACATCGGTATTCTAGCATCTAATCAATATTCTCTTGAATATCTGAAACTGAAAATTATGTCAAACATATCTTTATAGCACTTAAAGCTGATTTCTAAAAGCAAAATATACCCCTCTTATCAGATGAAATGGACACGTAAAAAGTAAATAAACGAGTAAATAAAGTTTAGTCGCACCTTTTAAAGAATGTAACTGTTTACAGTTCTTCCGTAGAAAAATTCCACAATCGTTTTCAAAAGAAAAAAAAATTAATAAATAAAATAAAAGTACAAAGTACATCAAAACACATTTTATCAAAGAAAGAAAAAAAACTCGTCCGTTAATAAAATGTCTCGAATTTTCATTTTTAATCCGTTGCCAGTTGTTAAATATAAATAAAGAATAAAATGCTCTCGTGAATGAAAAATTTTTGTAATAAAAAAAATCGTCTGCCAAAAAAAAAATAATAATAAAAAAAATAATAAAATTAAACAAAAAAATGAATAAATAAACAAAAAATCGTCTGCACAGTCAGTCATTTTTTTTCTGAGCCTGCATTTCCGCCATGTTTGCGGAGTCGGAGTCGGAATCAGAGTCCTCACAGAAGATTTTTCAGAAAAGTACTTTACATACAGTTTTTATCAAACCCGTTTTCTTACAAAGTTAGTTTGAAGGAAATCTGCCTTTAAGCTCAGGATCAACATTCAATTTAAATTTCCCAGTAGGCGCTCATGTTAAAAATTTTTCTGGACGGTTCATCATTGAACGAAAAATGGTTCAAATTGAAAAGTGAAATATGGGAATGAGTCTCTCCGAGATCTTTCGAACAAAAAAAGTTTATTCAATTCAGACTGTTCACTTAAAAGTTATTAGGTGGAGAAAGGTTGCTTGAACGGTTCAATGTTGAACGAAAAAATGTTCAAATTGAAAATTTAAATACAGTAATGAAGTATCCTTGCCGAGATCTTTCGAACAAAAAAAAAGGTTTGCTTAAATTGGACTGTTCACTCAAAAGTTATTAGGGGTGAGAGCTTGTTTGAACGGTTCAATATTGAACGAAAAAATATTCAAATTTAAAATTTAAATACGGTAATAAAGTATCCTTGCCGAGATGCTTCGAAAAAAAAATTGTTTAAATCTGACTGTTCACTCAAAAGTTATTAGGGGTGACAGCTTGTTTGAACGGTTCAATGTTGAACGAAAAATTATTCAAATCGAAAATGTAGATACGGGAATGAAGTATCCTTAAAAAGATCTTTCGAACAAAAAAAAGTTTGTTCAAATCGGACTGTTCATTCAAAAGTTAGTATCGCGGGAGCGGTTGTTTGAACGGCTCAAAGTTGAACCAAAAATTGTTCAAATCAAAAAATCAAATATGGGAATGAGCTGTACTCGCCGAGATCTTTCCAACAAAAAAAGTTTGTCCAAATCGGAATGTTCATTCAAAAGTTATTAGGGAGGGACAGACAGACAGACCGACCGGCCGACCGACACACAAATTCCCCATCTCAATACCCTACTTTCAAATTTTTAATTTTACCTTTTTATTTTTTTTAACTTGGCGATATTTTTTGTACTTGGCGATATTTTTTAGATGCATTAAGCTACTTTTAATACTTTTTTCGTCTTTCTTTTATTTTTAACGGGAAAGTAGGCTAAAAACAGGCTGAGCCGCCGACAGTTAAGGTGGGTCAATTGTTAATTGAGCGCCAGGCTCAACAACTGTGTAATAACTCTATGATTTCCTCCCATAAAAGTTAAGAAATTTCAACTACTCCGACTCTAAGATTGTTACCCAAAAGGCCGGGCCCCTAGTTTCCGATAAGCTGACATGCCCTCTCGTGGGTAATGGAAAAATGGTCAAATTAATAATGAAATAAAAGGTGGATTTGTTTTTGATAAATTATGGATCGTAGCTAAGCGGTGACATTTGATTAAATTATTATTTTTATAAAAATATCTTTTTTTTTTAATTTTAAAATTCCTACGCTGTTGTTAGTTGATCACTACGTGTTTCTAAAAGTTATATTTTTTGCATAAATATCAGTATGTCTTTTCAGATTTTTCATTAACCCTTGACGCAACAAGGAAGGGAGTTATAAGTTTGACGTGTCTGTGTATCTGTGTATGTGGATCTGTATATATGTCTGTGGCCCGTTTCCTCTGCTGTTTCCTCCTTGTAAAACAAAAAGTGAATATTTGCTTATGTCTCATATATACATCTCGTCTATCTCGGGAATTATATGCGGGGGATACACTTGAGAAAGCAACGAAATTCTTCGGATGGATAGAAGAATTGTTGGCGTAATTTTTCCTTTTTGCGAGAAAGAATGGATTCGTTTTCAATGGTAACAAGAGTTTATTGAATTCTTCTGGGAGAAAAAAATCCCTTTGATTTGATTGCTAATGTTTTTCGAAAATTTCTCCCTTTTTTTTTTCGAGTTTTTTTCAAACTATGTCATTTGGAATTAATTGCTGTATTTTTGTTTTCAAAAATATACCACATAGACTTAGCACTACAGTTTTTTTCCGAAAATATAACATCACTTAGATTCCAGGAATGATTCTTTTTTACTATAAAATGTACCACTTAGGTTCAGTTATGATATTTTTGCAAAATCTATTCCTTAGAGTCAATTGCTGACTTTTTTGTATAACATGTTTCTTAGATTAGGTTGCTGATTTTTTTCCCCAAAATGCAACACTCAAATCCAATTGTACTTATTTTAAGAAGAACAATGCGTGTAAAGACAAATTAAAAACATTTATTCCCTTTCTTTGGGAGGAAAACAATCGTTTTCGGAAAGGAACAAAAAATAACACCAAAAATCAACTGTAGAGCAGAATCTCCGAAGATAATACAAAAGACTCAACGTTTGTTTCTGCAAGCTAATTTATTTTCCCTGCTCCAGAAATAAAGCACTTGGGAAGAGTCGCGATCCAGAGTAAGAGGAGGACTGACTGTTATTGCTTTCAAAGATATCCGCAGCACCACTCTCACAGCTGAAACCAGTTAGATCTCTCACAATCTCGTTTCATTCATTTTCTCTGGGGCCGCCAGGAATAGAAGCATAAATAGTGGGAAAGAGAAAACAGTCCCGTTTCCTCTTCTGGTTTCCTCCTTGTAAAACAAAAAGTGAATATTTGCTTATGTCTCATATATACATCTCGCCTATCTCGGGAATTATATACGGATGGTTTCACTTGAGAAAGCAATGAAGGGCTTCGGATGGATTGAGGAAATGTTGGTGTAATTTTTCCTTTTCTGCGGGGAAAGAATGGATTCGTTTTCAATGGAAACAAGCAGTGGCGTAGAGTTTAAATCCAACGTTAAAAATGCACAAATATACAGGTATACTGCAGACACGTGTTTCGGGGCTACAAGGAGCCCCTTTTTCAATACAAGAAGTGTGAGCTTTAGGATGAAGAATCATCCGATAAAAGAAATTTTATCGGATTAGTTTTTATCGGATGCTTTTATCGGATGATTCTTCATCCTAAAGCTCACACTTCTTGTATTGAAAAAGGGGCTCCTTGTAGCCCCGAAACACGTGTCTGCAGTATACCTGTATATTTGCGCATTTTTAACGTTGGATTTAAAATCTACATCTTTCGCACAAAGGTATTTATTTTCTTCAAGCAGTGGCGTATTCAGGGGGCTTCGAAATTAGCAAAAAAGCATTTAAAACATTTTAGCTATTACCTTTTTTTTTCCTGTAAAGAAAATTTAATTAAAGGAAGAAATTCAAAGAAAGAAAAAAAGAAGTAAATTATTTCTTTTTTTTTCGACGTGTCCATTTTACTGTTTGACTCGTTAATGACTGTCTTATAATTCAATTTTTTTCATTTTTATTTCAAGTTTGTTTCCAACAGCTGATTCTGTTCAATACGTTTCAACACATGTAATTGAAACATAACATTAAGAACAATGGTAAAATAAAGCGCAAAATGAATGTTATTAAGCACGAATTTGCCAAAATATTGTATGCACTCGTTGGGGAACACATACTTTAATTAAGAGAACTTTTCAAATTTCTATTTATCTTTTTTCTGTTTTCATCAAACCGCTTTACCTCTCGGCCTCACAGGTAATTATAATAGTAAAGAAAATGGCAAAAAAATGCTTGCGTTTGACTTTTGTTTGGGGTGCTCATTCACTGGCTTGAGGTACTTTTCCTCCCTTCAACCCCCCCCCCAAAAAAAAGCTTCATTCAGAACCATAAAAATTCGCGCAATATTTGTAAAAATAATTACATATATCTCCTAAAGTGCTTTTATAGTTACAGGGTAAATGCTACAAATTTTAGCGATGCTATAATTTTTTTTAAAAGGAAATTTCTCTTAAGTGTTCATTCACTAGTTTGTCTACCCTATAACAATTTATCATAATTTCGAATTTTTCATAATTTGTACTTTTTAATACGCTTTTATTAGTTTCATATGTGGGTTTGTATGTATGTAACTCTGAATAAAAGATAAAATTCATGTTCTTTACAAATATTAAAATAATATATTTTATACTATTATTACTACAAAAAACTAAATTATGTTACATGTTGATGTATTTCAGTGCTTCAGTTGTTTGTATGTAACTTTGAATGAAAGATAAAATTCACGTTCTTTGCAAATATATAGGTATTACATTTAACACTATGATTAACACTAAAGGCTAAACTACGAGGGTTGAATGAAAAGTAATGCCTCCATTTTCACAACTCCCCAACAAATGGCAGCACTGGTATATGGCAGGTATTAGCTTGTTCGGTAAACTCTCCTCTACAGTTCTAGTTGGGTTTCATAACTCCCCAACAAATGGCAGCACTGGTATATGGCAGATATTAGCTTGTTCGGTAAACTCTCCTCTACAGTTCTAGCTGGGTTTCATAACTCCCCAACAAATGGCAGCACTGGTATATGGCAGGTATTGGTTTGTTCCGTAAACTCTCCTCTACAGTTCCAGTTGATAAGAAGCCCTTGCACTGAACGGTTGGGATTTCAGAGTGTAAAGTATAAAACCCAATTCAGATGGCCGGTCAATGCTCTTTAAGCAACGTACAGTCATAGAATTCTTGACAGCAGAAGGTGTCACCCCAAAGGAGATTCATCAGAGAATGCAAGCTGTTTATGGTGATTGCGTTGATGTGAGTACTGTGCGTCGTTGGGTGAGTAAGTTTAACGATGTTGAGGTGGGAACATATGATTTGCGTGACAAACGTAGAGTTGAACGTCCTGTGACAGCAACTACCAAGTTTCACAAGCAAAAAGTTTTAGCACCGTCTGACTTCCATCTGTTCCCAATAAGGAAAGAAGATCTACGGAGGTATCATTATGCTTCTGATGTAGATGTTGAAAGAACTGTGATCCTGTGGTTGCGGAAACATAGTGTAGACTTCTTCCGAGACGGCTTAAGAAAACTGGTTCACCGTTGGCGAAATGCATCTAACTGTCTGGCAATTATGTGGAAAAATGAATATTGGTAATTAAAGATCACATTCTAAGGATTATTTAAGCGTTAGAGTTATTAAAATACTCCCATCCAAACCCAAGTACCCAAGTAGCATCAACTCATCGGATTTTGCTCGGCCGATCAACTAACTCCTCGTAAACTGATCCCGTAACGCACGATGACATCGTTTCGATCAGTATCCGAGCACGGTTTTCGATGAGCTACTTTTCATCGGAAAGCGATATCCTTCCGATCAACTTTCCCGATGAAAATAAGCCGAGCTATATTCCATCGGAAAATGATATCTTTCCGATCAAGTTTCCCGATGAAAATTAGCCGAGCTTTTTTTCATCGGAAAACGATATCCTTCCGATCAAGTTTCCCGATGAAAATAAGATAAGCTATATTCCATCTAAAAACGATATCCTTCCTATCAAATTTCCCGATGAAAATTAACCGAGCTATGTGTTATTGGAAAACTATGTACTTCCAATCAAATTTCCCGATGAAAATATGCCAAGCTACAGATTTCATCGGAAAGAGGTCTTAATGATCAAATTTTCTGATGAAAATTTTCCCAATCTCAAATTTTTATTAAATATGCAGTGTTTGTCTCATTAATCGTAGACTTGGTGGCGTGGTGGTAGAGCGTTGGCTTTCAGCGCCGATAACTCGGGTTCGATCCTAGAGTTGGCCAGACGCTTCTGGTTGGGGGAAAATTTAAGAAAATGACCCAAAATTCATCGCCACGGAACTAAACTGCTCGTATATTGATCCAACTCTCATCGTATTTTGATCCAAAATTTATCGCCACGGAACTACACTGCTCGTATATTGATCCAACTCTCGTTGTATTTCTATCCAAAATTGATCCTTAATTCATCGCTACTAGCTACACTGCTCGTATATTGATCTAAATTATATCGTATTTTCATCCTAAATTCATCACCACGGAACAGCACTGCTCGCGTATTGATCTAAATCACATCGTATTTTCATCCAAAATTGATCCTAAATTCATCCTCACGGGACTGCACTGCTCGTAAATTGCTCCAAATCTCATCGTAAACTCATCGGATTTTGCTGCTCGGATTCTGTTTGGCCGATGAGACATATTGGAGCAATTCCCGATGAGAACTCATCGAAATCCGATCATCGGCCGATGAGAATTTCATCGGGTTTCGATGAATGGCCCATCATCAGCCGATGAGATTGTGCTGCTAGGGTAATGAAGATGGAGGCATCACTTTTCATTCAACCCTCGTATATTGCATGTTGATGTCTTGTAAGTGCATGTAAACTTAACGAATATTCAACAGTTTTAAAAATCAGAGGGAAATCTGAGTATCATGAAATATAGTTTAATCTTTAGTATTAATGATAATATTAAGTATATTACTTTTATATTTGTATAGAAAAAACACTCTAAAAGGTATTTTTTAGTTTTTTAAAACTATAATTAAATTATTTTCATTTCGTTCAAAATTAAGAAAAATGAACTTAAACAATGTCTTAAGCTGGATCACACAATCAACAAGTGTACTAATAACTTACTTTTCTCAAAGAACGAATGGCATTTTTGTGCTGCTTGGTTAGAACAGCCAACCTAGGCTCTTCCGGATCTTCCTCTGCAAAAGGAGAAAATTTTAATGCGCAAAAGATATCGACTAAACTTTCAAAGAATCAACTACTAAAAGACCGCGTATACTGCGGAATTACGAAGCTGCCAATAAAGACAAGTTAATGAAAATGCACAGCGTATTTTCCGCTGCATTTGTTATTTATAACAGTGCAGCAAGTTTCTTCATGCAGGTACATGTAATGAAAGAAAAATATGCTTGAGAAAGATATTTCATGAAGAAATTATCAAAGGTAGGAAATGATATATACCTTGCACACTAAGCACGGATAATTAAATAATTATAAACACTTAATGTAAATTTTGGGGAAAAAAATCTCAGTAGTTTACTGAAGATTTATCTAAAAAAGTGAACTTTTACTTACATTTATTACACTTTGTTATTTCATAAAAATGAAGAAAACAGTACCACAGTTTATGAAGCAAACGTTATTAATATTAACAATTGGTCCAAAATGTAAATTCTTTGCGAAAAGGAAAGAAGTCAGCTAACCAGATCACCGCGACATTCATCGCTTATAAAAACATAAGAGTGCGACATTCATTCCACAAGAAGCTAATGTACAAAGGTCAAGAACATATTTTGATGTATTATTAATCATATTTTTGTGCATTGTCAAAGGAGTGACCTACGAGACCATCCAAGATTTCAATGAAATATTTTCTCACGGAGCATCTTAAATCTATCTATTATGTGCAAGATTTGTAATTGAAATGCTACTACGCTTTTGACATATTTACACTTTCAACGCTAACATTGGTAGGATAAAAATGAAACCACATAATTTAATCTCATTCGAAATGTGTACAATAAAATCTTTTGTTCAATCAAACAAACACTTTACGTCACTTTTCACACACTTTGACAGATCATGCACGAGAAACATCAAAAATAAATCTACAAAACCTTTTTCCAAATATTGAACACATTAGAAACATTAAAAATCAGAGGCAATTCTTAAAGGAACCACTTATCAGTTTTTTCACAAACCTCGCCTGAAACTTGATATTCAAAGATATTAACTCTGTTCAAGCATTTTAGAGAAACCGCCAAAAAACGGAAGACTTTAATTTTCGCTTTAATAATACCATCTGCGTACTATTGGGGGAAGTTACTACTGGGAGCATGCTACTGGTACCGTGTTCACAGCCCAATAGCATTTAGGTTATACGGTTATTCCATAGAAATGTCAACCTTAGCTGAAGAAAAAAAAATACTGAAGTGAAAAAAGTATCAACAAATTAAATTAATTAATGAATAAATAAAAATCATACAACATAAGAAGTTTAAAAAAATTGAAAGAGTATTGTAATTATCACTGAGATTAGTCATAATAAATAGTTAGTAGTGTGTTAACTGCTTGTTATTCGATGGTTACTTTAGTCACGTTACGTTAGTCACACTCCATCTTGAGTAAAAGTGACACTATACTAAAATGTAACGTTTCTTGACAAAAACATCGCGACGTCAGCGTGACGTTTGCGTGACGTTAGCCTATGAAAAACGAGCTAGATAAAACGTCACAGCCTACTTGGCGAATAAGAGGAGATCGCTGACTGCTTGTGAGCTCTTATTGGCTCCGCCCGTAATGACGTCAGTGCAAAGTTACGTTGCATTCTAGTATAAAGACTAAAAAAAATTAAGATTTAATAAATGTGTTTTATATTTCTAAAAGCCAACATTACGCATTTTTCAAATATATCATTCAATTTTTAACACTTACTTAACTTTGAGAAATTTTTGCCTCACAACATGAGCATTAATTTTCGTTGCTGTAAAAATGTTACGCTAGTCACGCTGCGATTTTGGTTGAAAAAATATCAACTGTCAGTAATTTTGTTTTAAATTCTTAGTAGAAATGATACATAGATACCATGTGCATTGTAAATCCACCAGCATAACTAAAAAATATTTTTTATCCTTTAAGTTACAAGTAAAAACAGTTACAAAATCAGTTCTGAATCTTACGTTAGGCAC
Organism: Uloborus plumipes; assembly: GCA_038373865.1. NCBI lineage: Eukaryota > Metazoa > Arthropoda > Arachnida > Araneae > Uloboridae > Uloborus > Uloborus plumipes. The sequence goes on along the minus strand of JAXGGA010002346.1, from coordinate 72,638 downwards.
TATGGAATGACTCTACATGGAGACGTGGGAGTTCTCTCTGCTAGCACAAATCGCTTTTTTTAAGGGAATTTCGTTGTTTTGAGGAAAATTCTTTATTAGAGAGTTCGAGAGAAGACCTCCAGTTTCGGGAGTCTTCCAAACGAGATGGAATCTATGTGAAACGAAATTACGTTAACAAATTATTATTTTATCTTTTTCTTTTGTTTTGTTTCAGTTAAGCTGCGGAGTTGAATATTTGAAGGACAAACTTTACAAAACAGCGTTTCTGAATTTTTTGAAACTGAGAAGTGGTTTACTTTCAAATACTAACAACGTAAATGACATAAAGATGAAATAAAGACGATATCTTATGCTTTTTAAAACAACATCACATTATAAATAATCAACATACATTAATATTTTAATTCAAGACAAAATTTATAGTTCAAAAAGTAATATCCATGCAGACAGTGAACATGCTACTTCAGTGGAGTGAAATTGTAAACCAGAAACATTTACAATATGGATGCTATTCAAATCTAAGGAATATTAACATGCAAAAGAAAATTTCACGTTATCACACTACACGAAGACAAATAAAATAGCTAAAATTTCAAGTTTTAAAAAACTAGAAAATTTAGCTAATGTGAGATAAATTACACTTTTGAGATATTCATGTATCAAATAACACTGGTCGACAGTGGTTCACTAACAACAACCAAATTATTATTTTTATTACGTATTCATATAGTTATTTAAATACCTGCAAGTAAAAAAGTCCCACCACGTCTCAATTTTCCGTAATAAAAAAAATAATTTTTTACTATTTTTTATGATTTTCACACCAAAAGCCTATTTTTGGAGGGAAAAGGAGCAAAATATTGAATCCTAAATTTTTTTGGAGGTGAAGGGAGACTCAAACTCCGAAATCATGACCACCGATAACAAAAAGGGGGGACGAGGGGAGTGTATCCCCTCAAAATATGCAAAAAATCATGAAAAAGTATCTTTTTATTCTGGTTTCTTTAATATGACGTTTTAAATTTTTTTTCTGGTGTAAAATCAGAGTATAAGACCCCCTTCTATTATTCCTATGCCTAAAAAAATTTTCGCGCTGTAAAATAAAATTTAAAAAAAAAAGAAAAAAAAAAAGATCTTAAGACTGACACACGCTTCATCAGTATCACGCAGTATCAGAGGGGGCGGGGGGGGGAGGCTTTCGGCAAAAAGTGGAGAGTGATGGAGAGGAAAGGGGCTATATTTGGATTTTGGAGATAATTTTACATAAGAACCAGAAAGAATACGCAACCATTCTGAAGACCTGCGATGTGTCTCGTATTTAGCGTGCGACAGTCATAAAATCGGTTTTTAATTTTTTTTATTTTTTACAGCGCGAAAATTTTTTCGGACGTAGGAATCATAGGAGGGGGTCCTATCCTCTGATTTTACATCGAATTTTTTTTTTAAAACGTCATTTAAAAAGAACAAGAATTAAAAGATCATTTTTGTTGATTTTTTGCTCATTTTTAGGGGGTACACCCCCCTAAGAACCCCTTCTTTGCTATTAGTGGTCATGACTTTAAACTTTAAGTCTCTCTTGAAACTTCAAAAAAAGTTTGGAGTTAATATTATGATTCTTTCGTCTTGAAAAATGGTGTGTTTTATCTGTTTTTTCAGTTATGTTCAGTACTTTTTAGAAATTCATAACAAAAAAACTGTACGTGCTGCAGCTTTTTTACTATTATTTTTGAATTCTACACTGCAAAATTAGTTAAAAACAGTTAATTTCATCTTTGTTAGGGAAAAAAAGTGAAAATTTGTCGACTAGTGTAATCAAGGCCATAATAATTATATTTTTTAGTGGAAATGTCTCGATATTGTTAAAAATTCCCCTATTCAATTTTCAAAGAAAAAAAATATATCGCCTTTTTTTCCAGTAACTACAGCTTCTCAAGAAATGTTGTAACAATACAGCTTCTTTTTAAATACGGCTATGAATAAGTAACTGTATTAGTCTAAGGGATAGCAACGTTTTCGAGATAGAATTTTAAGAAGTCTGGCTCTTTAGTGTATCTTTACCTATGCTCTCCTAAGCAGCATGTTGGGTGGTTGCTCTTTTTACTGCGCATACCATTTTTGCTGGTAAAAACAGTGATTTTTTTACCATTTTGGGGCAGTTAGGCACAAAAACATGTCGTAAGTGTGTCATGTAATATATCAATGGAAAGCTCTATTTCTTGACGTCACAATGATGTTTTATTCTACCATAATTGGAAAAAAAGTTGCACGTAAAAACTTTTGGGTTTTTTTTTTGTTTTTGTTTTTTTAACAGCTCTGTATTTCATACAATTTTTGAAGTAGAAACCTAAAACTTGTTGCACGATTGTCCAAAACTTGACATGTGAAATATTACATAAGGGTCATTCCATTTTAAATCAACAAATGGGGTGCGCATCACCATTTTTGATTTTGATGAAAATTTGCATGTGTATTCCTTTTACTTCCCACAGCTCAAAATAGTGTTCATTTTATTTTTAAAAAATTTACCCTTTGATATATAGGCCATTTTTGTTGTTGGCAACAGCGAAAATCGGGCGTTTTGATGCTTTGTCTTAAGAACTATAACTTTTTTTCTATCAAAGATTTTGAGCTCAAATATAGCTCATTGGAAAGCTAAGAAAAAGATCTTTTTATATATGCTATCAATAAATTTAAGATTTTAAAAAAATATTTATTTTTTCAAGGTCAAAGTTCACGACGAAAATAACATTTTTTATCACTTTCGAACATTAAAAAACTCATGAAGGGTTCAGAGTAACAAGCCGATTTTTTCATCATATATTCATAGTCATGGTTACTTACTGTATAAAAAAAATTGGCTTGTTACTCCACCCCCTTTATGAGATATGCCCCCCCAAAGTTGTAAAATTTTTAAAAAATCCAACTTTCAACGCTAAAAAAATGCATGTGGGGGGGCAAGATAATTTTTTTTTCCTTTGTGGTATTTTAAGTACTTTTTACTAGCTTTCTAATAAAACAAAAGTTGCTTTGTTATTCAAAGGCGTTTGGCATATATAAGGGACTGAAATACAGTGATGATGATAAAACTTTACTGCACCTGAGAACTAGGTGTAAAACTATTGAAACTGTTTGTACCTACCAGCAAGAAGTTCCATAAAGGTGGCAAAACTTGGCAAGAAATTTTTTTGCATGGTAGGTATAAACAGTTTTAATAGTTTTACACCCAGTACTCAGATACAGTAAAGTTTTATCATCATCACTGTAATCAGAAATACTATTTACAGTAGACTGCCTACTGTAACTTAAAATATTACAATCATCATTCTCAAAAACTCCTATGGAGCATTTAGGGTTATCCATAACTTATTCAGTTTACATGTAGAAAGACAAATTTAAATTTACATTTAAGGATTCTAAAGAATTTCTTGTTTTACCTTTAACAAAACATTCTGTGAATATGAATGAACTTGAAATGAAAAGAAATCACATCAGCTTCACAAGATTTTACAGCAGAAACACTAGCTCAACAACCTACTTCTTTCAGAATTTGAAAGACAACTAAGATACACATGTGAGAACAAGCCAGAACAAGGATGACCACATGGTATGAACAAACCTGGACAAGTTGAGAAATGCTCAGTCCTGATGTAGGTAGCAATCAGATGTTTAAAAATCAGACAAGTTTAGTGGTATTCTATATTCCCAAGTGTTAAAAATATTAAATTAACTTATTAAACTTTAAATATGTTTCTTCATTGCTCTTCTTAGTCTTTTTTTAGCATTTAAGGCAAAGAATAAGGTACATAATTATATTTAAATAAAAAAAAAAGATTTAAAAAAACGAAAATAATCGTGTTGTTTTTGTGGGATTTTTTGAAAGTTCAGTCCCTTATATCTGCCAAACGCCTTTGAATAACAAAGCAACTTTTGTTTTATTAGAAAGCTAGTAAAAAGTACTTAAAATACCAAAAATGAAAAAAAATTTATCTTGCCCCCCCACATGCATTTTTTTAGCGTTGAAAGTTGGATTTTTTAAAAATTTTACAATTTGGGGGGGGGGGGCATATCTCATAAAGGGGGTGGAGTAACAAGCCAATTTTTTTTATACAGTAAGTAACCATGACTATGAATATATGATGAAAAAATCGGCTTGTTACTTTGAACCCTTCATGGGTTTTTTAATGTTCGAAAATGGTAAAAAATGTTATTTTCGTCGTGAACTTTGACCTTGAAAAAATAAATATATTTTTTAAAATCTTAAATTTATTGATAGCATATATGAAAAGATCTTTTTCTTAGCTTTCCAATGAGCTATATTTGAGCTCAAAATCTTTGATAGAAAAAAAGTTATAGTTCATAAGACAAAGCATCAAAACGCCCGATTTTCGCTGTTGCCAACAACAAAAATGGCCTATATATCAAAGGGTAAATTTTTTAAAAATAAAATGAACACTATTTTGAGCTGCAGGAAGTAAAAGGAATACAAATGCAAATTTTCATCAAAATCAAAATTGGTGATGCAACAACTTTTTTGAAAATTTGTTGATTTAAAATGGAATGACCCATAATCATTGCTTTTCAATTCATTCAATTATTTAATTTATCATTGCTTTTTACTTCACCATTTCTGATTTCAACAAAATTTTTGTGAAGGACGCATATGACAAGATAAGTAATCCTGCCAATTTTCATATTTCTAAAATGAAAAAAGTGCGAAAAAAACGTTTTAACATGCAAATGACTGTAACTTCTTTTCGAATAATAGTAGAGTAAAAATTCAAAAAACCATTGTAAAGGTAAAAAATACTGCTTTTCTTTGACATACTACATGGCTTTGTTACTATAATAGACAGCAACATAAGTTGACACTGAACATCACTACGAGCGAAGTCAATAAGAGCTCACAAGCAGTTAACGATCTCCTCTAATTCGCCAAGTAGGCTGTGACGTTTTATCTAGCTCGTTTTTCATAGGCTAACGTCTTGCTGACGTCACGATGTTTTTGTCAAGAAACCTTGCAGTGTATACTAAAATGCAACGTTTCTTGTCAAAAACATCGTGACGTTAGCCTATGAAAAACGAGCTAGATAAAACGTCACAGCCTACTTGGCGAATAAGAGGAGATCGCTGACTGCTTGTGAGCTCTTATTGGCTCCGCCCGTAGTGACGTCAGTGCCAAGTTAAGTTGCATTTTAGTATAGTGTACAGGTTTAATCATATAATTACCCCAAAATGGTTAAAAAATCACTATTTTTATCAGCAAAAATGCGATGCGCAGTGAAAAACGCAACCACTATCGGCCGCCAGGCATGCTGTAGGGAACTATATATCAAAGAGCCAGACGTCTTAAAATAATGTCTCGAAAATGCTGCTAGCTCTTACACTACTTAGTCACTAGAAAAGTTTTTGGAATTCCAATTTTCCTAGATGTTTTCCAGAGAATGGGCAGTTTTCACTTACAGTGTAGCTAAATGCTATTTGCTAGAGTTTTCTAACTGTTTTTAAACATTTTATTTGTACTTTTGGGCACGTTGTCTAGCATTTTTAACTTCATTAATTGCATAAAGTTTTCGACTGCTTTTCTTACAAATTCAACCCATATGCTTCAAAGCTACTGTCTTTGTTATTTACTTTAAAGTCGCAAATTCAAACTCCTCATAAAGTAATGACAATGCATTTCATAATTGAATGTATCTATTAAAATTTAATACGAGCAAAAAGCCACTAATTCGGGTAAATTGTGACAAGAGCAGAAAATAAAACAGAACCCATAAAAACAGTAAAATGATCAAGAGTAAAATAGATTTTTAATGAATATTGTTGGAGACCAACGATATTGGTCAATAAATATCGAATACTGTCGAAACATCTTTGAATCATTTTAAAGCAAAATGACAGTTTACGACGATCAATAATTTCAATCTATAACGCTATTTAAATATGTCGTCCTATCAAACAATTTTTGCTATAAAATCGTTACAATATTATCCATAAAAGAAAAAAAAAATAGAAACGAAAATACTGTAAAATTATTTCAGATACAAATTTTGGGTTTAAAAAAAAACTCTTTTTCATTACATGAAAATTTGAAAGCTAATACCTAAGCACCAGTGGGAAATTATTGTTCAATACTTGAGTTTTATTAAATTTGATTTGTTCATTCAAATGCTTCGGACTAAGATAGTCCATTCCATTTCTCATTAAAATGTTATAAAGGATAGCACTATAAATTTTTAATTGTACTATTATATTCAATGTTCAAAATTATCGTCATCTCATCTAAATCATCCAAATCTTTTCGTATTGAGCAATAAACCATTTTATAAATATCATCAATTGCAGCTCAAACTTTAAGTAAAAGCAGACGAAACATGGAGAAAGTACAATGTAAAATTGTTTTAACATGCTCAGTGTTATTATTTTTAATGCAAACACTGAAGCAGAACCTAGAAGACTACACAAGACAAAAGTCCTTATAAAGGTGTAATAACTAATATTTATGGAATTATTGAAACTAAGAAGCGATACAGGAGTAAGTAAAAATAACAAACTACAGGGCCATTCCACGAAAAAGTCTCCTTGTTTTTTCGCACATAACAGCTCATATATTTCATTGAAAAATAATAACTAAAATGGTGTAATAAATAATATTTTGGTTTAAAAAAATCCCACATGCTCATGTGACTTTTCTGGCAAACAAAATTTCGTTCATTATCCTTTTAAGTTCCCAAATAGCACACTTCGTTTTCTAAAGGTTGTAAAATGGTTATTAACGTTGTTACAACAGATTAAAAACGTTTATAAAACGTTTAAACGTTTTTTGTGCTCCTGGGTTATTATTCTTTACGAAAATTATGAGTTGTCATGTGCGGTGCAAAATGTATGATTTTATATGGAACTCCCCCACTTAAAATATTTGCAATCATATGCGTAGGTTCTCGAAATGTAAACTATTAAACTTGGAATTAACTATCGGCTCTAGTAATGATGACTGAGAAATTTGTTTCCATTATTTCCAAGTTTATGCTGATACATTTTAGTAACATAAGAGAGTTATCTCTAATATGCTAGTTTAATTTCTTATTTTTGCCAAGACGAATGATGGCTGCTAATAGTTCTGTTTTTTTATGATCCGTTTAGTGGCAAAGTCGATGTTTTTCCGCAGTGTGCCTTCAAGTTGTTGTTCAGGTTTTGCAGTGCTTATTCAGAGCTATACCTCAAAAGCGAGTTTTATGAATGTAACAAACGGTTCGTATTTTCTTTTTTTCAATGAAGAATGTGTATGTTATATTCGATGTTAAAGTTCGATGCTTGTATGAGAAAAGCCCCGTTCTTATTCGTAAATAGAAACATGTTGCTTTTGAACTACCGTGCATGAATGTTTGAGTCGAAAAAATACGCTCAAGATAAGCTGGCTCAAGATAAGGTAGGGAATCAGACTGTGTACCTTTTTTTAGGCAGCTGTTAAGATTAGTTTTACTAAAACTATGATTTTAATGAAATGCGTTTAGCACAACTGGGATATTTCAAGTGATGCATGAGACCACTGCGATGACGTCACTACTCTATTTTGAACAAACTATTGTTTTGGAGAAACGGTTTCACTTTATAGTAAGCTTTAATTCAGTGAATAGATAAAGTGTTACAACACAAGGTTATCAAGAAGCAGAAAGTTTACATTCTGCATGATCATATATCAGCTTCTGCGGTCTTGCAGAAGTATCATTGAAAAACTAAGTCTAAAAATTGCAAACAATCCTGAATCGAAGAAAAAGTTTCAAACTACCGCCCTTCCCCATCTTCTTAAAAATTCATATCTACTTTCAAGAGGGAAGAAAAAGCACACAGAAATAGGGTGAATTTGCAAACCCTAGAAGTGGCCGCCTGGGACAAACTCCCTGACTTGCGCCGAACTGGATACGACACTGACGATTTCAACGTAACAACTGTTACACTACTTTAAAGTATAAGCAGGGTCGTATGCTAAGGATTCATGCAAAAACGATAAACCTTTAACGAGTGTATTAAATTTTCAACAAAGTAGAATCATGTACACTACACGAATTAATTTTAAGTATTTTTGAAGCATGATGCATTTTAATATGTTCATTTGCAAAACATAACAAACATTTGGATAAAATATACATGTAACACAGTTCCGAGCAAATATTATTTAAGTTTTAAGTATACTTATTTTTGTTTTAATTATAAGCATGGCGTCGAAAAGCAAGTTCAAAATGGCATAAGTGTCATGTTTTATTTTCTAGAATTATTTAATATTATTTGTTAAACCTTTTAAAGACTGAAAATAAATCTTACTTCAAAGACACTTCGTGTGAACTAGTGATTTGCGCTATTTCCTGGAACTTTTTTCTACATCTTTTCGAGCCCTTTTTCTACACCAGTTTTTGAACTTTAATATTTGTTAACTATTGATTATAATGAGATAATGAAGTCTGTTTACATAGCTTGTAGTACGCCTGTTATCAAACATTACAGTATTGACAGGTACTCTGACGATCTAAAGTTTTACCATTGTTGAAAACCAAGGATATTCCTGGTAAGTGACAGTTTACAGCTGTATGGCAATCTTTATATTTACCACTGTGTTTGGTCAAAGTTACATGAAGTCTTCGCATTTGGGGATGCCCTTTATTATTTCACTATTTACATAGACTTTCAAACTAAACAAGCTATTATAAAGGTTAAAAATTTTATTCAAACGTAGAATAATCTGCTAAGTAAGTAAAAGAAACACTACATAAAGTAAAATATTCCATTGAAATGAAAAGTAAGCAGCCAGATAAATAAATTAAGCCTAGAAAACCGTCAAAATGTAAAATAATATGCCACATAAGTATATCTAGCCAGGAAAAAACAGTAATATCTTCAATAAAAATGTACAATAAAAGCATGAAAGGCAAACATGTTGGCGAGGTAAACGCTATGTTTCTGCTTTGACCAAGGTAGAACGAGAAAGTAAACAATCCATCAAGCATTAATCTATCCTTTTCGTGTACTTTCATCCATCCTATACTGTTCAGATGTTTTAAAGTTTAATTTCAATAATGTTATTAGCTATAATACTTCAGCATGCTACTAAATCTATATATTTCTAAAAGCTAAAGGAAATTTTCAAAATGTCACACTGTTAAAACAACTGGTTGCTCAAGGCATTTTTAAAGGTGAAACTTTGTAGCACCAGAAGCACCCACTTCCCACTCCAGAGTCCCCCATATCTACCACAATTGTGGTTTTTAACCTGGATGGGGACTTGAAGAGCATTCTGTTCTTTTGATCCAGATCAAGGGCCGAGCAAAACAGGGGTCCAGTACCCCCAGAGGTATCGTTTCACTCGGAGGACTTTGTGACCACGACCTTTATTTAACGTCGCCCAGCCACCATTAACAACTGTGGTGGATCTTTGATCGGCAAGGATCGAAACCGGGCCCCTCCGGTTACGAGTTTGACGCCTTACCGATCAGGCTACACGGCCCACCAGAAGCACCCCTGAATTTTGCCACTTGAGTTCCTATGGCACCCTTGAAATTGCCGTTTGGCTTCATATGGCACCTCATGGGTGCGCCATGGCACCCTGTGAAGAGGTCACTTGACTCCTTATGGCACCTTCCCAGGTAGCACAAAAAACGTTTAAACGTTTTATAAACGTTTTTAATCCGTTGTCACAACGTTAATAACTATTTTACAACCTTTAAAAAACGAAGTGTGCTACTTGGGTTCAAGGGTACCATATTGAGTCAAGTAGCCTCTTCAGGGGGTGCAGCTAGTGCTACAGCGTTTCACCTTTAAAAGTGGCTTGTGCAACCTATAATTTTAGCAGTGCACAATATTGGAATCAAAATGCATAGAACTATAATAGAAAAAAACAAGATGCATTATCAAGGAATGAAAGGAGCCATGCAGCCGGAATGGTACTCTATTAAAAGACAAAAAACTGTTGGAAGTGCTTTTAGATTCATTCGTGTTGTCAGCAATCAGCCAAATCTCGAGAAAGCTGCTGGAGCAAAGCTTAAATCTCCTCCTATTGGACAAGTGCCGTACGTAACAGAGATGTGCTGGTCGCGAAATAGGTCTTACCACAGGAAGATGGGCTATCCTTACGCCTGTTGAACAGATTAACACAGAAACTGCCACGTCTGGATCCTACGCTTGGAAAAATAAACACCCATTAAAAAGAGGATACTGGTTCTAGGATACTAAAGAGTCATGCGAAATCTAGCCGTCATGTTAAGAGTTTAGAGTCTTTTATTTTCCGGTTAACAATGCAATAAATATAACAATAGGGAAGTTATTTCGATTTTGTTTTTTAAAATGTTTTTCTGCTTTGTCGTCGCTTTTTCCATTTCTAAATCTCCCATATTACGTTAAATGTATGGAAAACAAGCAATGACAGGTAGTATTGGAAGAGTTTGTTAAAATGAAGAAGAATGAATCCTAAAAATGTGGTTAACAACTATTTCCTTAGCAATTGCTTATTACCAGCTTTTAAAGAAAAATTCTAATGGAATGACAGTTCACGACATCTGCAGATTGAAACATTATTTCATAAAATCTACCTTTTTACTCTTACTCTAACGAGATAGAAAGCTGAACATACATTTGTTCAAAAAGTTAGAATTGCCTCCAAAATGGCATGAAGCAAAATAGTTCTTTTCATATTATTTTTATAATTTTGGAAATTTTTCTTTTGTGTTCTGTCTTGAAAGAGAAATTAAAAATATTCGAAGTTATCGACAAACCTATCAAACTTTTCGTTGCAAGATAGCAGAAATAACAGTTCCATTCAAACGAACGAAAGCTACATGTTTGGAATGCAATGCAACCAGGGCCGGATTAAAGATTTGGAGGCCCATAGGCATTTGAAATGAGGGGACCCCTTTACCATGTGGATTTGATAAATGAGATTTTAAATAACTGATATATATATTGTGAAAATATATTTTAATCATTTGAAATTGCTATTATGGTATACATAATCAATCATAAGGGTCATTCCATAGAAATGTCAACCTCAGCCTAAAAAATAAAAGTACCTTAAAGACTTAACTGTGACCTATCATTTTATTCAACATACTTTCTAGTATATGAATCTAGCAAAATTTTTGAAAAATCCTTTTTGGTGTTTATGTTGGAGCTCTGTAAGTACATGGCTGCAGAAAAATCTTAGTAAACGCTAAAAACATTGGTCATTGTTTTCGTGCATAATGTTAGAATTTCTGTGAATTTTTAGAAGAACTGCGTTTCTTATGAAAGTTTGGAGTTATATCTGATTGAATTAACATCTTTTTTCATTCAGTTTATAAGATAAGCATTTTAATTATCTTCATTATTTCACTTTCTTATTTTATGTTACGTTAGTCACAAAAATGCAATGTTTTCTATTTTAAAACTGAACTAAAAATCATTAAATACCATAGCTGTTTATTTTCTTATTTCTGTACCATATTTACTTGAAAATCCTAAAATATTTATTTTAGATATATTTAATAGAAAAATATTAGTGTGACTAACGTAACATTTTAGGTGTGTGACTAACGTAACAGTTTGAATGAGACTACGTAACAGTTCGAATGTGACTATGGTAACAATTAAAAAAATATATTAATGTAGTTTAAAGCTTAACTATTTTAGTGTTTATTTAAATTTCCAGTTAACAGTAAATAAATATATCAAATCAATTTGAAATATTTGAGGCAAAATAGCTCCTTTGACTGCTTCAGAACGGAAAAGAAGAAGTCGGGCTAATCAGAGCCTCTATAAAATTCAGATGAAAGAGAAATGTCAAAAACATTGATGCGTTCTTTACGAAAAAACACAATTTCGGGTATGAAGTTAAAAGAGGAAGAAAGAGAGGCCTCAAAATAATTAATAAGTAAAGTGGTTGCAAAGAAACAAACTACTATTTCCTCCATATCTGCAGAATGTCCTTTTCTCACAAGGCAACACTAGAAAAGGCAATGAAGAAATATAGAAAAAAGCTTTAGCCAACAGCCCCCGAAAGAAAGTTATATCTATCCAAAAGCTGGCATCAGGTATAGCAGTTAATATAGGAAATCCTAAATCCCATAGACATTCGTTGAGTTTGTCGGATAATACAAAACAATAAGTCCTCTAATTTTATAATACTGTGATAATTTCGCTATTTTTTTCCCGCAAGAAAGATGTTAAATCTGTAAAGAAACTTTGTTGCTAACAAGAGAAAGAAGCTACAAAAAGGTTTGCCTATGTATAACTTAGAAGAAATCTATCAACTTTATAAAAAAATTAATAAGAATGAAGAAACTGGTTTTGGAAAAAAATGCGAGTTAACTCTAGGAATATCAAACATTGGGCTCAAAAGATCAAAGATGAGAGAAACAGGTCAAAGATTTGAATGGCCCAAACTTGATAATATTCAGTTTGCAAAAGCTAAATTTTCTTTGACAGACTCAATTAAGTTAAAAGGGAGATTTCCATTTACAATTTTTAACCCAGAAAAAATAAATGAAAAAAATACATAAAATTAAAAAAATAATAATAAATAAAATAATAAATAAAAATATGCAACATAATAAGTTTAAAAAAGGAAAAAGTAATGTAATTATCAATAATATTGGAAATAATAAATTGTATTTAATTTATCTATTGTTTGTTATTCGATGGTTACGTTAGTCACGTTACGTTAGTCACACTCCATTTTCAGCAAAAGTCACACTTAAGACTAAAAAAATTCAAAATTTAATAAATGTGATATATATTTTTAAAAGCTAACATTCCGTATTTTTCAAATATATCAGCCAATTTTTAACTATTGCTTAACTTTCAGAAATTTTTGCCTCATAACATGAACATTATTTTTCAAGGTTTCAAAAATGTTACGTTAGTCACACTGCTATTTTGGTTGAAAAAATGTCTGTTGTCAGTAATTTTATTTTAAATTCTTGACAGAAATAATATATGTACACCATCTACATTGCAAATCCATCAACACAGCGAAAAATTATTTTTTATTCTTTGAGTTACAGGTAAAATGAGTTATAAAATCAGCTCTGAATGTTACGTTAGTCACGATGGAATGACCCATAATGATTGATTATGTTACAGGTATAAATAGTGTTAATGGTGAGCAAGGCTTAATTTGTATAGCGAATAAAGCTCCTGCACTTACGAAATTTAATATTTTAGGCGAAATTCATGCTATTCAATCGACAAAATAAGTTGTGGGTACTTTTGGGCTCTTGCTTCTCTTTTGGTAGAAATTATGCCCTGGTGATGAAAAAGAACGTAGATGGAAGTATGAACGTTTACTTAAATTCTATTCGCATATTGCATCAAATAATGTTCTTAACGTTTAGCTCAGTGCCATTTAAGTTAAAAAAAGATATATTCATGATTTCTCGGGGCCCCTTTAAAACCCCGGGGCCCATAGGCAACTGCCTACGCTGCCTATTTAGTAATCCGGCCCTGAGTGCAACTTCGATTATCCGTACTGACTGGGACCAAAAGCAATCCAGTGAATAGAAAATCCGGATGATTCGTGAAATGTTGGTTACGATAAAAAGTTATGTAACGAAATTAAATGTATATGCATATGTTTGCGAATAATTTTATCTTATTTCAAGAAAATGGTCTTTTGTTTCGACCACGAGTGGCGTTTAAATGATGATGACGTTTATCAGATTATCGTAATTCATCATACAATATTATGGATGTGCTCTATACAGAATTTTTAAAAGTGAATGTTTGAAATACTTTTGTTTATAGTCTTGCTATCATAATTGTAATTTTGAAAGTCTTTAAATTCGATGTGGATTATCTGCAGATCTGAATCAACAAGAGCCGGATAATTGAGCTGCTACTCTACTTGATTTCTTTGGCTTAAAATTTTGCAATAATCGCGTCTCCATGAGTACAGAAATTAAGTTCCTCAAAACGAAGACTAGCATTTAATTATTGGTATACGTTTGAAGGGAAAGGTACTGGTATTTCGCCCAAGTGCCCAGTTTAGCTCTATGGCTGCTAAGCAGACGCTCACTTCCCTCCCAAGCAGGGCGATCCGAAGAGATAATGGTCCCCGAAGTAAATATTTTCTGGTGCCCCTCCTCGTAGAAAATAAGTGAGCTATAACATTTCAGTAAACAGTAGAGGAACATTCAAAGGTCGTCTTTCAAAAAGTTATCAAAATCGGACTAGCAACTGCGGCGAGCGTAAATGAAAAAGTACCGAAGAATTTTTTATTTTTATCGCTAAAAATTTGAAAATGCAATCATACATGGGCGCCATGTACTAAAAGACAAGAAAATTTTAAGATTAATATCTTATGTGTTAGCACTTTAAAACTATTTGAAAAACGAATAATATTAAAAAATAAACAAATTAATTGTTTGCTACAAAAGCTCTTTTTACAGTGCCTTCTTATGTCTTGATTGTTGAGGCATTTGCCCCGCTTGTACTCTTCGGATGGCCCTGCTCTCAAACGTGGATTTTGTACATTCCCCCGAAGCTTGCGTCACACGCTAATATCCAAAAGACAGGTGTCCGACACATAAACTGCCTGCTTACAATACTTTCGAGCAGTCGTGGCCGAGTGGTTAAGGCGATGGACTAGAAATCCATTGGGATCTTCCCGCGTAGGTTCGAATCCTACCGACTGCGTGAAACTTTTTTTCTCTGAAAAGTTTTCCCTCGCTCTAACGCACACCGTTATATCGCTCATACGGATATATCGCGCTTTTTCTTTCTTTACCGAAACTTTATGGGAAAAAGAGGGGGTTCCAATTTCAGACAATTGTAGCGAAAATATTAAAATTCTGCAGGGAAAATTTATTCCCTTTTAGTTTGGGCCAATGAGCCGAAAAGAGATGTTTTTGATCATCTAAATTCGTCAAAGCTTATGCTGAAGCTTTAGAGTTATACTTCAACCCCCTCCTCTTTTAAAGATTATTTTTACATGAGAACACACATTAAACTTTTTTCCCCAAGTGCTTACAAAATTTACCTGTAATGTCATGTGAGCAATTATTATTATTATCATCATTATTATTATAATTAATTATTTTTGATATTGGTTATGACGTGGGTTTTGTATATGCTGCGCTTTTTGTTCCAAAGAACGTAATACATGCTATTGCATATATCGCGCCATGCTATACATGTAATGGAAGCTTAATTTGCATAATATAGCGTTACCAACTAATTTTTAAAAATCCCAGACAGAGTAATCTCAAAATCTCATTCATAACTTTCTTGATTCATTCATAACGTTCTACACAATCTAAAACATGAATACAAAAAGGGTTTTTTTAGTTTTATTTCAGAGAAAAAATTGCTTTATTACATTTTAAATATGTTTCGTATACGCATTTATCTTTATCATGCTCATTGATCATTAAAAAATTTAAATCATTTCATAAAATTATCATTAATATTGTTATTATTATGTTTCTTTCTTGGTTTAACATTTTTTAGTAAAGATTAAGAATAACTGAAATTTTATAGTTTTATTTTAAATTTGTTTTTAAGTTCGCTTGCAAAACTAACCAGTTCATGAAAAAATATGAATACATACATGTTTTTTCGAAAGAGTTGAAAATTATGCCTCTAAATAAAACTTCTTTCTGATATAAAAGTTAGTTTTTTTCAATTTGTAGAATTAAAGATATAATTCATTATTGATCGCATTTTATAATGATACACGACATTACTTTTAAAATGCCTGTCTGTTACGCTACGCTGCATGAAACTACGTAGTATAAAGTAGAAGCAAGGACGATAAAAGCTATTTAACGTCACTAAATGAAAAATTGCTATTTCGAGCCGATAACTGAACCGTGAGTGAGCAAGTTAGTCGCTTAAAAAATCGCGTGGCAAAGCAATGTTTGAAACTACTGCATGTGCTCTCAACTGATCTATGCAAGTGAACCTAAAAGCTGCCTTGAAATTGTGAAATAGCAGTAATTTATGTCACCATTTATATTGAAGAAATGTACATGAAAGTAATGAAAGTGTTGTGACCATTGTGCCAAGAAAGCCAGGAAAATAAATTTTCACCGCTACTTAACAACCTCAGGTGATATATATATATATATATATATTTTTTTTAATAAATAGACAAAAGCAGTTTTTCCCCCGAGTAAGATGACGAACGAGTAACACTACAACCCACCAGCCCATTGTATAAAATATTTTTCCCTGGGGCATTTTTTTATTATTATTGCTGTTGCTGTGTAGAGCATCTTAGGGAACTATAGCCCCAAGTATGCTAAAAACAGGAAAATGAAAAAAAATAAGAGTATGATAATTTGGCAAAACTGCATGATATTACAGTGAACTCTCACTTATACGCCGCCTCATTTATGCGCCTTTTTCACTTATATGACGATTTTGAATGGTCCCAGCACATTCCGTAGAAAAATGATAGTATCGTTCGTTTATGCGTCGCTCTAAAGATAAATATTTCACTTATACGCCGAATTTTCCCTAAAATGTATGATTTTTTTTATTTTCTTTAAAAAATAAGCATTTTTCTTTACTTTCCTCTTTAATCTTTCGCCTTTATTGCTCACAGAAGGCAATTTTTCCGCATGAACTAGAGTTCGGAGAGGGACAATTATCTATCATGCATCGTTTTAAAGGGAACAGTTTGTAATTAGGTATGCTACAGTTTTTGTTTTCTCTTAATCATCATACATAGTTACGTTACAGTAATTGCCAAACTGTAGTAATATGTCCTTTTTCTATAGAAACATTCTTATTCATTAGAACCTATGTTGAGTTTTAGTCCCTTAAATAGGCTTGTTCACTTATACGTCTCTCTCACTTATGTGCCTTTTTTCTGTTGGTCCCTAGGGCAGGCGCATAATTGAGAGCTCACTGTATATAATCTTTGTTTCAAACGCTGCTTTTGAGCATTTTACTTTTTTTTCGAGTTCAAGTATGGGTAAAATAATTAATATCCTATTTCACGTCATATTTCTAAGAGCTTTTTCTCAGAGACAAGAAGCTCAAAAAATGCAAGAAAAAGTTGTTTATAATTTATATATTTGTTAAAATGCATAGTATAAATTGGATTTATAGCAATGCGCAACTAGGGCATTTGGAAATTTTTTTGCTAGGACATTTAAAAAGTTACATTATTTTAAAATAGTTTTTCAAACTTTGAACAGATTAAAAAATATACATTGTTTGAAAGTTTTAAACCTTATATAATGTACTTGTTTTATTTCTTAATCTTGAAAAAAACCTCCATACTTTTTATTCCGAGACTGACTGCGTACGTAATTATAAGTTTTCGATTTGTTGCAATTTTTCGCATTGAAATACTTTTCAACGACGTGCGTCGTTTCCTTTCTGCGTCGAATTTAATTCACTAAATATGTTTCCTTCCAAAAAGAGTGAGTGAGAGAAAACAATTAATTTTTTTTTTCAAATCTTTACATCAAGTTCTAATAATTCTGTACTAATCCTTTAAAAGAAAGATTTATTCATTTGTAAAAATCGAATTTGCGAAAAAATAATGACTGATAATAATAAATGAGTAACGATAAGAAAAATGAAGAAAAGAAATAAAATTAAAAAAAAAAAAAAATTGCATGTATTACCAGCACAAATTAATTATGGCTTACGACCTCTTTCATTAAGTCTAATCAATCATTTTTAAGACCAATTATTTATAATGTAGGGTAAGTTTATTAATTATGCATCAGGTATGAGTAGTGACATTATCTGCAACCATAGAATTTTGAGTTATGCAGTTGTCGTGCATTAACTACTTGTGACTAATGCTTGTAGTTAATGGATACGAGAAGACATTCGGTACGGCAGCTCGAACGTAATATTCGGGAAAATCTTCAAAAAGAAAACAGGAAAAACATTGAGAAAAATATACTGAATGTAGCTCATAACTTTCCAAACTGGGAAAAAAAGCTTAAAGTATAAAATTTGTTTCTAACACCCACCCTCAAAAAGGCTGCAGCTAGCGCATTCGCCATGGCTTCGTTTGCCAGTGTCCAAATCTTCATATATAAGAATGAATGTATGTACCTATGTATGTATCTATGAACTTATGTATGTATGTATGTCCTTTAGAGACTCAAAAACTACCCGTCGAATTTCACTAAAAATTGTACAGTGTGCTTGTGTCCTCACTGGGCCCATCAAGAGACCAATTAGAAAAAATCTGACAGGTAGTTCTTTTTTTATTCTAATTTTAGTTGAAACTTCCACATAAAATCTATAATGTTTTAAAGGCTTTCCTCCATTCAAATCACCATAGTTAAGAAATGTTTATTTCGTGAGTATTCACCCTTGAATATATAATACTTCTGTTTTTATATTTTGCGATATTAGAAACGCATTTTTTTAGAAAATCATCACAGATAAAAATACAATTAAGTTTGATATCATGTTGTCCTTCACGCCGATTCAACTGACTAAGTTGTCACAAAAAATACCTTTTAGTATTGCGCATATTGCATTTTAATTCGCTCGACGCCGGGCATATCCACTAGTTGTTTTATAAACGCTATTACATACTTCTTCAAAAAGCATAAGAGCAGAATTGAAGATATGTCACCTGTAACCTGTAACCGACCTTATAAGGAAGCCGGTGGGGATATAAGTTCATGGCTAAGTAAATAAAACTAACAATCCAATTTCTGCAATCAGCCAATAAGCTTGGGTGGATCGAGAACTACACTATTTAGTTCACACTGAGCAATATTAATCAAAACGCTAAAACCTCTCTGAAGTGTCATCGCACAGTATAATTGTGTAAACCGCATGTGCTTCAATTTAATTACAATATCAATGAAGATACGTTTCCGTATTGTCCATGACTGACTTGTTGAATTACACGATAATTGTGAATCAACAGAGATGCACGGTTTAATTACACCTGCTTAACACTTTCAAGCAAAGTTTTGCAACTGAATAGGTACCGCGATTGCCGAAAACACAATGCATTTCAAGACAATATCTTTTATATTCGATAGGAAAATGAAATAATGACTGATGATTTTCTTAAAATAAAACTCTTATATTAGAAAAGTCTTTCCAAAAAGGATCAGTTTCAATCACGATTCTGTAATTAACTGCTTAATAAGTTGAAACCCTAACTGTTAAATTTCAAATATATACTGCTTATCGGTGGTATGTTCTATGTTGTCAGTTGAAAAAAAAATCGTTAATTTGTGTGTTAACGAAAACTGAAAAATAAATGAAAAATAATGTGTCGATAAGCAGTATATGCTAAAAATGTTCTTTTCCGCAGTAATTTTTTGCGAATAATAAGTTAATTTTTGAGGGACTCTTAAAAATCGTGTAAAAATAATAATTAATAACAGTTTTTCTTTTCCTTTTTTATGTTTCTAACTAGCTGATGTGCCCGGCGTCGCACGGGTTTAAATGCAACATGCCAAATCCAAAAAAAATAAATGTATGACTTTCAACTAAGCCCAGTAGAATCATACACTAGGTGGCCAAAAGTATCCGGACACTTTCAAAAATTCACATTCTTACATATAGCTCGAGAAATAAGTGATCAATTGTTCTTTAACTTTAGTCATACAAAATATAGACTTCACCGAACATTTCCAAGTTGAAATTAAATTACCCTTGCATTTGGGGGACGACAAGAAGGGGGTTGAAAGAAAAACCGCTTTTTGACCATAACTCTTCGAAAATAGCTCGGAATAGACTATCAATTTCAGTAATTAATTAGCATACTATGTATAATTACTGTACAAATTTTTATGAACGTACCACTCTTACTTCTGAAGATATGAAACATTTTTGAAAAAACGGCAATTTTATTTGAAGGGTTTTTGCTCATAACACGCAGAGTTTTTGATCAAACCTTATCACAACTTCAGGAAATATGACAAAATACAAGAGAAAGAACATACTAAAGCGGTAAATAAAAATATTAAAAATTCGATGAGATATGAACGTTAAAAGGAAATAATTTTTCACGGCGCATGCGCGAACGACAGAAATTTATAACTACAAAAATATTGTAGCCTGATTTATACTGCATCTTATAAAAAAAGTTCCAGTTGAATATCATGAAAAATGAAAAAGATATCAGCGATCTAGTGAGCTGTATTTCATTCAGTCGCAAACAATACATAAATAGTGAGGGGTTGTCCACAAATAGTGTGGTGACAATCGATCATTTTTTTTCAATGTTAAATTGTACACAGTTTGAAAATTTATATTCGGCATAGATGTCACATTTCGTCTGTTCGGCCAAAAAGACCTTATACGTACGTTTCCAAAAGTATCCGAACACCCTCTGAAACGTTGGTTTTGAAAGACGACGCAATAACCTTTAATTTAAAAATAGCTCTTTGTGGACAGACCCTCAATATTTATGTATTGCCTGAGAATGAATGAAATACAGCTCACTAGATCGCCGATATCTTTTTCAATTTTCATGATATTCAACTGGAACTTTTTTTATAAGATGAAGTATAAATCAGAGTACAATATTTTTGTAGTTACAAATTTCTGTCGTTCGCGCATGCGCCGTGAAAAATTATTTCCTTTTAACGTTCATATCTCATTGAATTTTTAATATTTTTATTTACCGCTTTAGTATGTTCTTTCTCTTGTATTTTGTCATCTTTCCTGAAGTTGTGATAAGGTTTGATCAAAAACTCTGCGTGTTATGAGCAAAAACCCTTCAAATAAAATTGCCGTTTTTTCAAAAATGTTTCATATCTTCAGAAGTAAGAGCGGTACGTTCATAAAAATTTGTACAGTAATTATACATAGTATGCTAATTAATTACTGAAATTGATAGCTTATTCCGAGCTATTTTCGAAGAGTTATGGTCAAAAAGCGGTTTTACTTTCAACCCCCTTCTTGTCGTCCCCCAAATGCAAGGGTAATTTAATTTCAACTTGGAAATGTTCGGTGAAGCCTATATTTTGTATGACTAAAGTTAAAGAACAATTGATCACTTATTTCTCGAGCTATATGTAAAAATGTGAATTTTTGAAAGTGTCCGGATACTTTTGGCCACCTAGTGTATTTCTCAAAGGTATTTTTTGTGACCATGCAGTAGATTAACTGGGTGTGGTGAACGTGAAATCCAACTTAAATGCGTTATTTATTTTATCCGTGTAATTTTCCAAAAAATCATTTTCTATTTTCTAACTGTTGCCAATATCAATTTTCTTTTTATTTAACCCGGTATCGATTATTGGCATAGATGAATATAAAAATCCCTAGAAAGCAATAAATTTCACACTTACTCCACAGAAGCCTTGGTTCAAAATTTGCATTATGATCGCTATTAATATTGTTGTTGCAAAGCAACAAAATTTTGCAGCAATGGAATGAAAATTTAATCATTTAATGGGGAAACTATATGAAATTTACTGTTTTCCATAATAACTTTTTAAAGCTAAGTTTTTTAGAAATAAATTATAGCCTATCCTGATTCCTGTTAATATAGCTATCTACAATGAAAAAAATGGTTAAAATCGGTCCAGTAGTTTTGAAGATTACCCCGGACATACATACATACAAAAGTAGTCATTTATGTATATAGATGCGGACACAGGTCTTAAAAGTAGAAGCTTTATGACTTAGCATTTCTCGTGCTCCTCTATACCAAAAAAGCTTGAAAATTATCTAAAAGAAGTTTAGTTAACGCAGTTCTGAGTGAGCATTTAAACATCACTTTGTAAACAATCTTACATTTTATAAAAGTTTAAGTAGTTTTACATTCTGATTAGAGGACCTTGTTTTTACCGCAGTTCGGTTAGTTTATGCTAAACGGAATTGATTCAAATCCCTGAATGCTTTGAACAAAAAGCTTATGGAACTAAATCGTGCTTTTTAGAAAAACATTTACATCTCCAAGAATACACAATTTCTTCGCTTACAAATGAACACTTTCAAGTATAAAGTTTCACAATCCTACTTCAGTGTTTTAAAAGATTAAGAAAATGCTTTTCACAAGTAGATCAAAAATATTTTTTTTTATAAAGTTCACTCAATTTGTTGCCTGTCATCTATTCGCCATTTGGTACAAAATCTTGATTAAAAAACGAAGGCTTTAAGCGTTTAAAGAATGTTAATGGATTAGGAACTAGACTTAAAAAAATTAGACTATGGCTCTGGGCGTTGAAAGCTTAATGTGTATAGCCTTGACCAAAAGAGATTATGAGAGAAGGCGATCCAGTAATGTAAGCTTATTACCCCTTTAACTGTCAAGTTATTTTGATTTTTAACACTTTTTCAAGCACAAACCCGAGAAACAGTCGGGTTTGACAAAGAGATGAAGCCGAAATAAACGTCTCCCGATATATATTCGGGTATAACAATACGATGCACTCAAAAAAAAAAAAAAAAAAAAAAAAAAAAACCCGAGTAATACTCTGGCGTGACATTTTCGAAAACCAGCTGTGCCCGAGACTATCTCGGGCATGACAGTTAAAAGGTTAAGACGAAAGATGGGCTCAAATTCTACACAGATGGCAAAACCAAAAGTCATTGTTTGAAAATTTTAAAATCCAAAGCTTATCTTGGAATCGAGAACAATCACTATAGTCAAGAGCTAGCAACGTTTTCGAGACATTATTTTAAGACTTCTGACTCTTTAATTTATCTTTCTCTATGTTCTTCTGAGCAGCATGTGGGGTGTCTGGTGGCTCAAAGTGGTTGCTTTTTTATTGCGCATCATATTTTTGCTGGTAAAATAGTGATTCTTAAATCATTTTGGGGCAATATGAAGCTTAAACCTGTCGTAAGAATGTCATGTAATATATTAATGGAAAGCTCTATTTTTTAATTTTTAACGATTTTTGAATTTTTACTCTACTCTAATTAGAAAAGAAGTTAGTCATTTGCATGTAAAAACTTTTGGGGTTTTCCCGCACTTTTTAAGTTATTTAGCAGGTCTACATTTCATGAAATTATTAAAGTAGAAATCTAAAAATTATCGGAAATTCTAATCTTGTCATATCGTCGGCACCATACTAAAATTGCGAATGTGAAAATTGGCGCTTTTCAGGAGAGCCAAAACAGTGAATATAATTTTTTCCCACCTGACGTGTTTGGTTATTTTCATTTTTAAATTTTTATAGATATCTTTAGGTGTAAAACTATCGCTTGAAGGTATCATTTTAATTTTAATTATTTGTAAAATTCGATCTTGAAAAACGCGATTTTTCACATTCGGTCACTTTGCTTTTTTCGGTCACTTTGCCGATTATAATTAATCGGAAAATCGGGCCGATTATTCGGCGGAAAAAATAATTTTTAAATATTTTTTTTAAGGTAAACTTTTACTAAGAAATTATGATGAACAATTTATTAACAGTAATAATGATCCTCACCGTTGATGTGAAGTTTTTAATACATTAATTCTCCTATTTTGAATAAAAATACACATAGTTAACGTAGTAACATTTTTCATGCGTTGATACTTTTTCCGTGCTTTTAGATAATCTTCAAATTTCACAAAGAATAAAAACCTTGAATTACATAGCTACTAATAATTAAAAAATTGAAACTGAAAGAACTTCAAAATTGGATTGCTCACCACACAGACTTCCCTCCTTTTTTTTTTTGAATTTTCATGTCTAGTTTACATAATTAGCAATGTGTTAATGCAATATTATTGACAATAATATGAAAATAATTCAGAGAAATTTTATAAAATTTTGAAATTATTTTGGGAAAATTAGGAAAATGGAAGAAAAAATTAGGAACTACTTCAAAAGTTAGAATTGTAAAAAAAAAACGAAGAAAAAACTGTAACGGTGAAATTGGTAGTACTGAAAACAATCATTTTAATCATTAATCGGCTTGACCGATTAATCGGCCGATTATTAACTGCCGATTAATCGGTAATCGGTAATCGGCCAATTTGCTTATCGGTGCATCCCTAGTCCCTAGCACAAAATTTTGTCGAAATCGGAAATGGTGAGGTCAAGAACTTTTTTTTCATGATTGATTTAACTTGGAATTGCGCTAAAATGCCTTAAAAATCACTCTTTTTTTTCCAGTAAAAGTGTGTTGCATTGTACAAAACACAGCCACTTTCGAGTGCCAGACACCTCGTATGCTGCTTAGAAGAGTATAGGGAAAGATATACAGTGATCTCTCACTTATGCGCCTGCCCTAGGGACCGACAGAAAAAGGCGCATAAGTGAGAGAGACGTATAAGTGAACAAACCTTTTTAAAGGACTAAAACTCAACATAGGTTCTAATGAGAGAGTGAATAAGAATGTTTTTATAGAAAAGGGACATATTACTACTGTTTGTCAATTACTGTAACTTAACTATAATGATCAAGAGAATACAAAAAATGTAGCATACCTAATTACAAACTGTTCCCTTTAAAACGATGCATAATAAATAATTATCCCTCTCCGAACTCTAGTTCATGCGGAAAAAAATGCCTTCCGTGAGCAATAAAGGCGAAAGATTAAAGAGGAAAGTAAAGAAAAATGCTTATTTTTTAAAGAAATTAAATAAATTTTCATACATTTTAGGGAAAATTCGGCGCATAAGTGAAATATTTATCTTCAGAGCGACGCATTAACGAACGATACTATCATTATTTTGCTATGGAATGTGCTGGGACCATTCAAAACCGTCGTATAAGTGAAAAAGGCGTATAAATGAGGCGGCGTATAAGTGAGAGTTCACTGTATTAAAGAGCCTGACGTCTTAAAATTCTTGTTCTTTCGACGTTGCTAGCTCTTGAACTACTACTTCAATCGAGTTACTAGGCTGCAGATGTAGGCATTTGGAATAGTATACCGAAAGCAACTGTTGGGATGAATAGTTTTAACATTGCTCTTAATCTTTCTTGGGTGTTGATAAATTAACTAAAACCAGCCTAGCTCTGTATTCTATTGCTGGTAGTCATTTTTGCACTAGTATTTGCATTTGCACCACTAAGCTTTCATAATATATCTTTAAGTATCTAGGCAAGTACTTCACAAAGCTCGAAACATCTAAAATGAATGGTCATTTACGACAATATAGTGCGACGAACTAACTGAACGTATAGTTCGCATGCTACATCGGTATACCAACTAAAGCCCAAAAAATACTACAGAATATCCCTGACTCGATATAGCATGAAAATGAGCGTTGCTGATTTTCTAAAACATTTTGGAGTCTTATCAAATGTTTTATTAAATAAGAATCTTATAAGGCATTTAGAAATTAATTTGGATCAGGCAATCTTATTTTAACAGATGTAAACGAAAACAATGTTATATATAATTTGAAATTTCAAATGCCTCAGGAACCAATCTGCTCCCCCCATCAGTTTTCTAAAGCTCACTGAATATATTCCACTTACTTTTAGATGTGTATTTAAAATGAATTGTTAAAAATGAAATAAGGAGAAAAAAAAATAAAGAAATAATTATGAAAAATTGAGCACTTTAACTTTTTGTTTCAAAAAAATAATTATTCAAAATAAGAATTTCATATTTTTCTTGTGAAACTGAGCGAACGCTTGACATAGTGTTTGTCTTAATGATCGAAAAATAAAAACAGTAAAAGTACTTTTAAAATGTAATATTTTAGAAGGAAACATTTCTATTGCATGTTAAATTTCTTAACGCTCAGGCCAATTTGAAATCGGTTTGAAAGAAAGTGCTCATTGAGTGAGTAGTGCTGAGTTGTTTTTTACCGCCAACCTGGGGATGTTTGATCTGAGGACAGAAACGCCGGAGACAGTGCCACGTAGGGAGGGCAGCTGAACTCTTTCTGCAGCATGTTGCACAGGCCTTTGGGCGTGGTCGTGACGTCACCGCAGTCCACAATGCATTCTGGGTAGTACACGGCAGGTGTAGTAAAAGACGGGAGAAACAATACATACAAAACACAAAATAGGCAAAAGGAAAGTTATCGATGATTCAACAGATACCATGCTGTTAAGCACTACGCCGTATGTATAAAACAGTAATTGTAAACAACATCAGCAAAACAAACATGCAGAAATGAACATCTATTGCACATAACAATGCTTCAAGACTAACAATTATAAAATATATACATCTAATTGAAGTTCTTAAATGCACCAAACAACGAAAGAATGTTCCTCTTTACTTCCTATTTATTACGTAGTAATTTTCATTTTCGTAGCGAAACCTAATTGTATTAGCTACCATGAGTACTGACCGCAAACATAAGGCATGATTAAGAGTTTCTTTTTCTTTTCGATCAATTTTAGTACATCACAGGGTTTTGCATATTTATTATGATCGGTTCAACTTTCAAATTGTGTTCCAAAAAATTTCGTTTCTATTTCTAAAAAGGACATAAATGAGAACAGTCTCAAGGACTATATCGCATTTCATTTTTCCAGAAAAATACTTCACTTGTAGGCAGGCAATATTCTGATTATTCTTTCTGATCAAGTATAGCATTGGACTTGTAAGGACAAACAATGCCATTATGTAATCTTTGTTTAAAATCTGATAATATACAAAAATTCATCAACTTAATGTACAAGAAATCAAGGACATTTTTGAAACCTGTACACAAACCTTTTGCATACGCAATGAACAATGCTTTGAAACTTCATTTCTAATTTATAAAGTCCAATGACGCGAATGGAGATTTATTGCTTTTACTTAGAGCGACATTAGATGACCTCAACACGAAAATAGCTGAAGTAGCTACCCAATGAATCAAGTATAGTCATTTAATTACTTTGTAACATCACCCATAATTTAGTTTCATTTTCTGAAACACCTCAAATTTACCTGAAAGTTAAACAATCATTTCGTGCATAAATTTAGAAAAAATAAATTGTACTCTGGTAAAAAAAATATTAAGCTTTTGTTTAAAAGTTAAAAGCCTAGTAAAATCGCTTATTTTGAAAATAATTTCAATGAATTCCTTTGAAATGCATTTAAAAAACGTAAATCTATTCTGACACTCTCGAATTTTTAGTGAAAATTTTTAGTTTTCTGAATAGGTAATCGTTTTTAAAATTCATATTCATAAAAAATATTCACAAGAAAAAATAACCGCGATTCATCAGTAACACCTTTACCATCTGAATTTCGCTTCGAATTGTCTGACACGTCTTTCCCGGTTCCATCGTCTGCGTAATTACTCCCAGTGCCACCAGACGGCGTTTTAGATGTACCAACGAAATCATTCGACGTAGTTGAGTCATAGCGCCCTCTGGTGAGAGGGGGATGTCCCTGTGATGAGCCCTGAGTTTTGTGTCTCCGTATAGTTGAGAGTCGACTCACGAAAGACGTGTTGTGCTTGAATCTGCAAAATTATAGTTTAAATTAAAGAATTCAATTAAAAAGCATTTTTGCTATATCTGCGTAAAAGATGGTCCAAAATAAATAAATAAATAAATAAAAATTCTCAATATATATGAAACGTAAGTATCCTATCCAATCGAACCAAAATTTGAAGGTATGCGCTTATTACTATGATGATTGCAAACAGCACAGATATGGCTACATTGAGACAATTTCAAAACTTTCGAATGACAACACCCACTGTTCTTTCGTGAGAATTGATCAACGTATTGAAAACGCGGACTGGTACGATTGGCGTATGACAAAAACTGCAAGCATAAAACACATGCAGATAAGAGCACCATGAAAGATTAATGACCAGGAGCTCCCCGATGGGAGGTCACTGGAGCTCACTGTGACCTCCAATAATTTCCGTAATCGGCACATCTTGCCGATTTTCGGAATCAATTCTGACGATTCGGCAATTTGAAGTCAATATTGCAACATTGAGATTGTTTGTTCTTTTTATTTTTTTTGAATTGTTTTTTTAATGTTTTTTCTCACTAATTGTTATTCATGTACGACCAGTGTGCATGCTTGTATTTTAACATTCGGCAAATTGATGATTTTCATCCTCCCAAAAATTTCAGTTCGGGGCGCCCCTGTCAATGACAACACAAAAGAGGAATTTCCCACAAGTTATGCTTTGCACGTGATGTTCTGTGATTGGTGCTTCTACTGCTGTCTAGTTCTGTGAATTATGCAAGTAAGTCAAAGCTCCTCCTACCTTGCTTTGTCATGAATTCATGATAATGTTCCTAGGAAAGGCATTAGGCGGGAAAATTTAGTTACAAGCCAATGGGGAGTTTCCGAAATTTCAAAAGTATTTTTTTCTGAAAGAGCATGCTTCAAAACATAGGAATTGACCATTTTTTTTATTTTTTGACACAGTTATATATTTTTTATGAATTATTTTAACCGGTGCGCAGATGCTATTCTGAAAAAAAAATCAAACAACTGCGCATGACGTCAGTGGTGCACGTAAGTGTGGTGCGAAATCTAATTGGTTGCAGTGAGATGACGAAGGTCGTGACATCACCGATTCCTGCGATTGGACAACTCAAGTCAAGCAAAATGGTGTTATTATTGGAAAGAGAGCTGTTAGGTGCACCACTGACGTCACAAAAACCACGCCCCGTTTTCAAGATAGGGTATTTAAAAAAAATAATAAAAAATAAACTGTTGGGAAAATTAAAGTGTTTTCCGGGTCCATGTTGTTTTTTTATATCATTCTATCAATTTCAGTAACAAAAAGTAGTACTTTTGACTGAAGGAAACTCCCCCATTGTTCCAACTCCCTTCGTGGTGTCTCAATAGAATATGCTGATCAATTTGTTCAAGGAAAAAGTGGGTGTTTCCTGTTAAAATTTTCGAAACTATCTCACTGTAATTTTATTCGTAAGCTTTGAGTTGTTTAAAATCGTCACAATGTCTAACACATACAATCAAGCAATTATGTCAGAAACTTTGCTTCGATTAGCTTAGGGTATTGGCAACTAGTATTTTATATATAGTTAGAAGGCAGATTTTTTGAACACCCTGTTTATATGTGTGGGTGTGTATATCCCCTCTTTATGTCGTACATTGGAGTGTAACGGGTGTTTCTGTACCACCCTAACAGAAAAATTCATTAAAAACATAAACAGTTTGTTTCACTAATTGTAGCACTGCATTGTAAAAATTAAACAAAATTGTTTTCCAAAACTAAAAAGCAAGCAAGTTGTTCACTTAGGTTGATAAGAGGTTTTAAGGCAGTAAAGATAGCAAATAAGTTATATTTTCTTTACATTTAGAAAACACAATTGATGCACACATCTTAAACATAGCCTTTAAAAAGTACTAAATAAATATAATAAATACATTTCTAATTTCACTTTTATTTTTATTAAATAGAACTGCCCTAACTAACATTTTTGAAAAAAACACTTGTTACGCAAATGCAAATGATGAAATCAATTATCTGAATCATAACGCTATACTGAAGCATAATGTCTAAATGTTTGAGGGAATGAATGTCATCGGTTTTCATATGCACTAGTTCTTCTCTCCAGAGAAAAAAGATGTAAAATATATTTGAAAAGAAAAATTGGAACTCAAGCCACTTAGGAAAGAAAGAGCTGTAGCTGATGTTAGAAAAGTTATTCGGTAAAGAAGTCTCGTTTATTTCTGCATGAACATTTAGCTAAAATGAGTGTAAATAAGGTATGATTGTATCTTACTGAGAGACGCCTGATTTTTTAAAAATGGTGTTTGGTTTGAACTACGTTGCATAAATGATGACTTTCGCCACTATCCATTAGTTATAAGAATTGAATGAACAAATGTTTCATTTTCAGCTTTAGTTACCTTTCAGTTGAACAAGCACTTGAGCTAGTACAGGGTGCGCCAGAGAAACTTACTTTTTTGAAATGTCAATAAAAACAAAACTACTTAAGTTATTG
The DNA here is from genome assembly GCA_038373865.1 of Uloborus plumipes. Taxonomy (NCBI): domain Eukaryota; kingdom Metazoa; phylum Arthropoda; class Arachnida; order Araneae; family Uloboridae; genus Uloborus; species Uloborus plumipes. The sequence goes on along the minus strand of JAXGGA010002346.1, from coordinate 42,894 downwards.
TTTTAATTCTTTTTTTATTTGAGAATACAATATTCCATTTTTTTTTTTTTTCATTTAGTCTTGAAAATGACATTGGTTAAATGATGACCCCCATTGAGCATGCACTGATAAGGACGATTTTTAAAGTTTGTGAGCACTCTTTGCAGCATATCAATTGGTATGTTGGCAATTTCGTCGCGAATGTTATTCTTGAGGTGAGCTATTTTGCGTGGTCGATCAACATAAACCAGGGATTTCAAATAACCCCATAAAAAAATCGCACGGCGCCAATTCTGGGGAGCTTGCTGGCCATGAGAGATCGCCTCTGAGAGAGATGAGGTGGTCGTGGAAATGTTGTCGCAACAAATTCATTGAATCTCGTGCTGTGTGTGCTGTGGCTCCATCTTGCTAAAACCACACGTCCCTAATGTTCATTTCTTCGAGGCTGGGAAGAAAGAATTCTTCGATGATGGTCCTGTACCGAACTGCATTCACGGCCGTTCGAACAGTAGCTTTCGACAGTTAAGGCGCGCTGTTCTTTTGACCATAGCATGATGGCGACTGATTAAAGGGAAAACAAAACTTGGAGATTTCCCGCTCCAAATGCGCCCACTCTCGGCCTTCTACGCAGCCAACTCACCGCGCAGGAATTTTTTCAAAAAAGTAAGTTTCTGTGGCGCACCCTGTAGAAAGTTTTGGGCTGGAGAAAAAAAATGCTGGCTGACAGCAGTCTACAAATTTTTGATACATATTCAATTCGAAACAGCACAAATGTACTTTGTACCGATTGCTGCCCGTACAATGCATTGAACTGTCTTTAATTCCATTCAGATACTGAAGTTCTGTTCTTTTTAGAACTCGTCAGTCTGTAGTAGGAAGTAACCGAGCTGGGACAGATATCATTTCATAGAAGCTAAGAGTGCCAAAAAATTGGCTGCTACTGTGAAATTAACATGGATTAACCGAGCCGGTGGCATATTGCATGTATTTTCGCCTTGGCCCTAGCTCAGTGGTTGTAACTTACAGCTTAATGTGTTGGTTGGACTAGTGTGGTTTGAAATTTTACCATAAAAGAATAGATACTTTTTCTCACTCTATAATTGAACATTTCCAGATTCCGGTCTTGTGATATCCATATACGCTATTACCAGCAACTATATTTAATGGTGAATTTTTACTTGTTGTCTTAAGGGCTCCCCCACACGCTCCCGAAAACCCGAAGGCTTTTCTTGAGGAAAACCTCGAAATAGTAGGTCTTCACATGCTCCGGAAAATCCGAAGGCCGGCCTTAAGGATTTCCTCAGGTCCAAGATGCTACAGGAATATTCGATGGCTAGCCTTCTACCCATCCACACAGTGCGATCGGGCTTGAGGAAAACCTCAGAGGAATTCCTTGAGGAAAACCTTAATAGAGAGGGGTTCGGAGATCCGCAGGAATATCTCAACAGAATTCACCATACACACAAAGAGGATTTGCTCAAGGAGGATTTCCTCGAGTAACTCCTTCGGTTTTTCCAGAGCGTGTGTGGTAGAATTGAATTGTGCGTGCCCTTTAGAATTGAAAACATTGTCAGAGACGAAAACATTCAACATTTTCAACTCTTGATTCAGTCGTATATCAGTTGAATAGAAACTGAAAGAGATGGAAATGTATAATATCGCTCCCTTGCTACAAAAGTGCCACAACCCCAAATATTGTAATTTCTGAGTTATGACCGTCATTAGACGTAGTTTACACGTCTCTATCAATCTTCAAAAGAGCCAGAAGTTGCATTGAAAAATCAACTGCCAAAAAAACAATCAGGCCGTTTTGTTGTTATCAAGATGCATAGGACCCCTTCCACTGAAATGCCACATCTTGAGTTTCGTCCAGCCGTCGTAGAGTAACGTGCGTAACTAACGATCATAGTTTGAGATGTATCAGTCTGTATATTGACAAATTCAAAAATACTAAAATGTACCTAGTCAGCCCGGGAAGTTTTTTGCAATTCCTGAAAAACGTAGTTTTTTGAGTTGTGGCACTTATGTAGCAAGGGTGCGATATGTTCTGCTTCATTTTTCGTTAATTTTCTGGTGCTGTGGATTAGTTCCCTTATAGGATGGTAAATTGAACAACAGTATGACCTTATGATTAAATCAACACATATTCTGAAGCATAGAACAGATACTGAGCATTAGAATACAAAGCATGCTTTTTAGGAATGAGTCCCGAGTCAACATTTATCAAGATGCATGAAAATAAGGTTCGAGAAAGGTCGTTGAAGCATACTTACAGGCCTGACGAGCCTTGAGGAAGGTCAAGTCGGTCTTTGAGCTTAATGCTCGTGAATGAGCCAGAATGGAAGCTAGAAGATACGTGAAGAGAAAAAAAAGAGGGTGCCAGGTGTAGAGTAAAATGCATAAGATACAGTGCTGCAGGCAAAATACATGCATTATTTTTTGAACAACGTTAGGAAGCTTTGACAGTAAGAATATTGAAAATATTTCAGTATAATACATAACATGCGTAGTTACACACAGAATTGAATTGGTTAGTTGTTATGAAGTTAAAAAAGAAATTTCAGTACTCATCTTTTGTTTATCTTTGTAAGTGAATTGAAATTATTATTTGAGTACAACTATGTACTCAAAAGTGATGAATTTTTTAATATCAGGATGGAAAAGAAATTTTAACTGCATCTAAAAAGGCTAATATTCATTGACCACACATTGAAGAAATTTAGTTCAAATACATTTAAATATTGGTTTCAGGGACGTCATTTCAAGTTTTTCCAGGGGGGGGGGGCAAAGGGTAAAAACACAATACAATTTCACCAGAAAACAACAAAAACCACGCCCACTTATATGTAAATACATTAATTTCTCAAAGTCAGGAGGGGGGGGGGCAATTGACCCCGCCTGCACCCCCTAAATGACGGGCCTGATTGGTTTTGTTTGGAATTTCCTGTATATTGTTTGTTTGCTGCAGACAGTGACGTAAGTACACATACCAACACAGTGCAAGTGTTTTGTACACACAGTTCAGCATAAACTCTTTAATATGTTGCTGCGCAGCATATGTCCCACTAGTAGGCTTCTGTTGGACAAGTCTCATTGTCCGCAACGCCTACAGTGAGCATCGAGACTGGATCATAAATAAGTGAAAGAGCAAAGTAACCTGGTCGGATGAATAGCTATTTCTCATTCTTTACGTCGTTGGCCATCATAGGGTATGTCTTATTCCATACAAACAGTTGCTCCCCTTCTTGTACTACAGGTGTTATAAAAGTAGGTTTTACAGGTAGCAATATTCAGGTGGAAGTTTTCATGGGCTTCTTTGGTACTCCTATTTGGGGGAGAACTGGTAGAATACATCTTAAAAGGTGCTGATTATCTGATCCTATTTGAAGATCAGTTACTCTCTTATATGGCGCCAGTCTTCCCTACTCGAAATGGAAGCTTTCCAACAACACCAACAACGTCATATGTCACAGGTTTCTATTGCGTTAAAGTGGTTCGAGAAGCATAGCGATGAGTAATGACTAATGTCCAGGCCACAAAAACTCACCAGATCATAATCCGATTAAGCATATGTGTGGGTTTTCATAGAAATGCAGCTCAAAGATTAAACTTCACCATGTCAGAATATTTTGAATTGGAAAGTCCCCTGCTGAGACATTTGGTACAAACTGCCTCAAGTCATTCACCAACAATTCATAGAGTCCATATTGTAGTTGTTTTGAATTCAAAAGGTGGCGCAGCTTGCCATTGAGTAGGGGGTTATTATGTTTTGACTCTGATGTGCACATATGAATGATATTTTTTATGTAAATGTATTTTGAGAGAAGGAATTATTCGCTTCATATCTAAAAAATTTAGAAGTTATTTAGTCATGTAAAGACAGAATTTTCGTATTATATCATAAGCAGCTGTTAATTACGCAAGTAATGCCTTATGAAATAGAATTTCTAAATTTCGTGCATTATGCATAAGTGCTGAATATTGTGCAATAAATAAAATTTTAGCGTGATGCTGTGGATTAAAAATCAGCAGCAAGCCGAGGAATGAGAAATGTATTATTCAATTGGTAAGATATCTCATCTCATCGCAACATATAGGATTTTTTCTTTTCTTTGTTGATTTTGTTAAATTAATTTTTGTCCAATGATTTTGATTGTTGTAACTTTTAGCAACTTTTAAAATTTAGTGTATTTTATTCAGCATGTTACAATGCTCTCAAAATTATACTGATCAAATATTTTGATTTAAAAAAAGTGGATAGAACCAGAAGAACACAAGCAAAAGTGCGACATAAAAATTGGTAAACTTTCTATTTACTGGTTTTACAGAATTTTTAATATGATTTCATAACAAAAATTCAATTTATCTGATTGAATGGGAAAAGACTCGACAGTAGCATTGTTGGAACCTGGCCCTTCATTTAGGGGGACTTTGGAAAATCAATGTATTGGCATATAGGTAAGCGTGGTTTGGACCACTTTTTTGGAAAATTTTACATTGTGTATGCACCCTTTCCCCCCCCCTCGGAAAAATTCAAAATGACGTCCCTGGTTGGAACAAGTTTTGGAATTATTTAGTATTTGTTTTACGTTTTATTTGCATGGCACTTTGCAAAATTTATTGTTAACATTTTCATTATAATTTGCAAATCAACATCTGTAAGATTGACATTTTTTAGTGGCAACAAATCTTTTCCCCTTTTTATAAAGCTATTAAGGCCTTGTCACACGATCCAACTTTTCCCCCGATTCCCTCCAATTCCAGGCAACACCAACTTGCCTCAACTACTTTGGCCAACACTGACATCATCATTTCTATTGTCCGACGCTCGTCCAATTTAGTCCAAGATTTTGCGTGCAGAGCGATAAAATTGAGCCGAATTGCTTTTCCGACCAATAGGAGAGGTCTGCAGAACTTCGTCACAGATCGGCGCCATCAGGAGTGGCCAGCTTAACGGGATAGAAAAAATTTCCTAGCAGACGATATTGCACGGCAACCCTGCGCAGCAACGATGACGTAGTAGGAAAACAATCTTGGAGTTGGTCGAAATTGAGGATTGCTCCAAGTTGGAGTAGCTCCACATTGCATCGTGTGACAAGGCCTTTAGAATGTGTGTAAAGTATAAATCAGATCAGACCACGCGTGTGTAACCTGAGTTTTTGTTGTGTTAAAATAAATGTTGTTGATTTTAATCAGGTAGTCTGATGTTTAACTTTTCATGGTGTGCCCAGAAGCAAAGGCCCGGGCATTAGTAAAATGCCTGAACCTGCAAAGTTTAATTCTAACAAGCATTGTGAAAAAAATTGAATCGAATTACTCAGTAGCCAAATTGGCCAATGTCGATCGAACGATTCCAACTAACCAGTTCAAGAGAGAAAGTGATTGGTTCAGGTAGGCCACGTGATTACAACAGAGTTAGTAGTGGTAAATAAATAACGTGGTCTTAATACTCAGTAGCAAAATCAGCCAATGTTGATCGAACGATTCCAACTAACTAGTTCAAGAGAGAAAGTGATTGGTTCAGGTAGGCGACACGATTACACCAGAGGTAGTAGTGGTAAATAAATAACGTGATCTTAATACTCAGTAGCAAAATCAGCCAGTTTCGATTGAACGATTCCAACTAACCAGTTCAAGACAGAAAGTGATTGAGTCAGTTAGGCCACATGATTACAACAGAGGTAGTAGTGATAAATAAGTACTCAGTAGCAAAATCCCCCAATGTTGATCGAACGATTCCAACTAACCAGTTCAAGAGAGAAAGCGATCGGTTCAGGTAGGCCACATGATTACAACAGCGGTGGTAGTGGTAAATGAATGAAGTGGGGTCTTGACACTTACGCAGGAGGGCTGGGTAGTGGCAGTTGGTGTATCTTCCAGGTGGCCACAGACATGGAATTCTCGTCTGCGGCGTAGCACCTCCAGAGACACTGGATTAGGTTGGCCGCAGGAACACGACGTCGGATCATGTGCTTCTGACGTTGCTGCTGTTGGACTTTAAGGGCAAAGCCTGAACCCAAGATCCCCTGAGAGAGAGAATACGTTTCTTAACCCATTAATGCCTGACATTTTTTTTTCAAAGATATTTTGTATACTGGTTACAAACAGTGCTTAATGGACAGGAAAAATAATAAAAAAAATATTATGTGAAAAATAAATTTTTTATTAAGAAAAGAAAAATCGTCCCTTAAAAGTTACGATAGACCCCAGAGGGTACATACTGTTTTTACTAAAACATTTTTCTGCCTACGATAAAATATCTAAAAAGACATTTTATAAGAAGAAATAAAAGCAGCAATTGACATAAACTGGGAAGCTGGAAATAACTTTGAAAACTTAGCTTCTTTCCTTGAGATTGTGAACGATGTCATTTTTGATAAAGGTCATATTAAAACTGCTACAGAGCACACTTTAAAATGGTTATGTGCTGCAATCTGTTAATAACGAATTGACACAATACTAAGGTGCTCATTGAATACCATTATTTGGTTGAAATGGTCATTTGGGGGAAATTCAGACCCTTTTTTTGACCGTCCCTAAAAAGGGACGATAGGCATTAATGGGTTAAGGAAAAAATAAATAAAACTAGGAGAACGGTAAGTAAAATAATTCTTTTTTGGAATTCGATATTGTAGGGTACACTAAATTATTGAATCCTGATCGTTCCATTTTCCCCCTGCATTCAATGATTCTCAGACAAGAGTCAGAAACTTATTTTTTATTTAAATTGAAAATACTGCATTAATTTTTGTTTAATTGGTCTCCATTAACTCAATCGAATTTAGTTGACTTAGAATTTCAAAATTCGACGTTTAAGTATGAATACTACGTTAAGTCTGATTTAGAACTGAGGAATTTACTGTCGCGGGAAAAAATTTTGCAATTAGCTCTCGATACATAGAACATTCCTATGTTGCATGTTTCTGTCTTAGCCCTAAGGGTGATGAGTTTCTGTTTTATTCCTGTATTCTTTCTTCCTTTACTTACATAAAATGTATCTTATTTCGAGGCTTATCCAAATGAAAGCGAAGCGCAGAATTAAGGATACAGTAGTACTCCTAGTACATGTTGTATTCTTATCACTACGTAGCTCAGCATGAGTTGTTATGTTTTATGTACAGCATAGAATTTTTTACACAGTTGGGCAATTCCAGGCAAAATGGGAACTCGGTGTTAAAAAAAAATGTTGAAAAATTGTGTTAATTTTTTTTGTACGTTCTCTATATTGATTGAAGTTTACAAATTAGAATAAGGTAACTTCAGGTGAATCATTTTCTTTTTGTAAGAGAACTTGTTCTATGAGCTCACATCTTGTAAAAGTTTCTCTCTGCTAGACACAATTTTAAACGAGCATATTTTATTGGTTTAGCATGTTTCCGCAATTTAACTGCATTTCTTCCTGGCAGATTTATTCGATAAGAAAACAATTATTAATAGTACATTTTGAAATTTATTCTTAAAATATTTTTTTAAAGTAGTTTTTAAACCATTAAACTTTGTGTAACGTGAGTCATGAAAACTTAATTTTTTTAATATTTCCAAATTTTATAGCTCATAAATGAAATTTTTTTTCCTGTTTCTCCTACTCATGTATATTACAAAAAAGAAATTATAGGCCAATTTAGAGTTTTTTGCTTTTTTATACAAAAAATAAGGATGTTTATTTTGTAACGTGAGTCACGCGAAAAGTGAGTTACAGCCAATACAAGCTAATATTAACTTCTTAAAAGTATTTAATGTGCCCTAATGGTATTTTAGGGTCTAAAGGGAGGGTTAGCACTTGTAAACACCTATATATAATCAATAATACTGATGAAATTAAATATAAATAGCGTAATTTTAATTCCTTTAGTGTTTTATAATCTTTCAATTAGTGCACTGGGTCCCTGTTTTGGCCCTCAGCTTTCCAATGCGTAGCATGTGTTTATGCATGCACATATTTTTCTTCCGTATCTAAGAAAGGTTTTTTATTCCAGTAAAAGAAATTTTTAAAATATTTAACGAGTAACCGCAGAATGACAGAAAAGGTGCCGAGAAAAATTGAAGCAAGAAGGAAAGTACATTGCATGTAAACAGAAACATTGTCTCTGGATGAAAGAATGTCTAACGAGAAAAGTCGAAAAGCTAAGGATATTGTCCCTAGCCATTCAATATGAGCTGAAAAATAAACATATGAAACTTTCAAAGGAAATTTTGGTTAAATTCAAACTTCTTAAATATTGCTTCAACAAGTATACAAATATGTAACTACTCGAAGGAAGAATCGCCAAAACAAGGAGAAATTCCGTTAATTCACCTCATAGTTAAACTGTAGTCATATAAGTGAGTTACTCAATACTCATCCGTAAATGTAATATACATTTGAAAAGAAGATTTCAATTTCTACCGAACTCATGCTGAAAAAATTATTTATCCCAAGAAAATCTAAACAAAAATGATTTAAAAAATTAGCTTGAGCGAAAGAAAAGAAATATATATACATATAAAATCGGAACATAAGAGAAATTTTAAAAAGCACATTCAACATCTCACTTGCTCTTATTTGAGATGCGTAAAATTTAATTATTCATCAGTAGTGGATGAGAAAATTAAGTACTTTGAAGAGCCTACTTCTGACAGCAATAATTAATTTTACAGCCATTATGCAACATTAATTGTTATGATTGGTATCAGATGAAATGTAATGGTGTGTAGTATCCTGTAAAAGTTTTCAGATGTATGAATTGAGAATTTGAAATCAGTACAATGCAATCACAGAGAAAATACGGGAAGTAGTGTAAAAAAAAAAGACAAACATATGTTTTGGAAAATTGAATTGATGAATCCACTCTGTGACCGTTCAGAGGGGTTAGATGGCAGCTGCTAAGGAGAATTTTAACCCTAGGTCTATGGGACAAAAAATTCGTGCTGCGAAAAATTGGCCGTTAAGAGGGGTGGCCGCTTTGTAAAAGTGACCGCTCGGAGAGGTTTTACTATATTTAAAACTGATCAACTAAAGAAAACAAGCCATTAAGCATTAATTTTAATTGAATTTAGGTGAAATCTCTACACAAAATTTTCAAAATAAGATGGAAAGTAAAGGACTAAAACGGAGATGTAACGTGAGTCACGAAACTATGTAACGTGAGTCACACTCAAGATATTGATTAACTTAATTAGTGACGGCAGAATGAACTTTATTTTCGTATATATCATAACTTAGAAACATATTTTGTGCCATGAAAAGCAGTTTTTAAATTTTATTATTCCGAAAGAGCAGGAATCTTAGGTTTTTTGTTATCCAAAAAACTTGAGTTCCTTTTTTTTGTAACGTGAGTCACGATGTTAAATTAAGGTTGAAACACCATCTATTTCTGTTGAAATTTAAAATGCTGACATCCACAGGTTCTCACTGCATACCAGATGACTGTCAACAGCTTTATTTAAATCAGGCATGGTATTTTTTTAATATATATAACATTTACTTTTGTAAAATCGCGTCAAATTGTAACGTGAGTCGCGTGGAATTGCCCAGTTGCAAAAAAAAAAAAAAAAAAGTGCAGCTTAATTCTCGGATTTAGGCCTTTGCCGGAGAGCATTACAAGGTAAAGCTAATTAGGTTCAAAATCACACTAACAGCGTACATCTGAGCATCATTTTTACAACATAAAACGAAGACAGCTCAAAATTATCAATATTATATGCACATAAATGCATATAATATTGATAATTTAAAGGCCAGGTATTCTTACTCTATAATACCATATCAACAATCAGAACCAATTCTTATTTATGAACAGAAAAGAAATTTTTTGAAAAAAATGATTAAAATGTTGAGTATTGAATACTTTACTTACGGCAGGCAGAGCAAAGAAGGAAATACCAAGTAAAGCGCAAAACGCAGCTATCAACTTTCCGGGCCACGTTATAGGAACAGTATCCCCGTAACCAACAGTACAAAGAGTTATCTAAAAGAAAAAAAAAATGTTTCGTTTTGTAATTCAAAATGCATTGCAAAATTTGATATTGAATTATGAGTTTTAATTGAAAGAGTGCACTATGATTCAAATTTGTTACTGTTACAAATACTTTTACTGTTTAAAACTTAAATCTCATTCAAATCACATGTTTTAGAGAAAACTAAAATATTTACAGGAATATATCACATTTATATTAATTTTAAAGCGACAAGTACTATTGAAAAACATACACAACGAAAGTTCAAACAAATTAAAGAAACAGAAATATGAAGTTTTCAACATATATATTTTACTGACGTAAATTGAATTGGTTGAGAATTCGAAAAATCAGTTACAATCACGATCACTACTGAAATAAAAGTGAGAAGAATAAGCATGTAAAAGGTTTAATGAAATATTGGCCTGATTGCTGCATAATTACCGCATGAACTACAACACTTGGAATCAACTTTAGGATAGAAGAATTAGTTTAGTCTTGCAACTAGCCAATTCAAGTTTCCGCTACCTAAACTGAACTAATAGCATACAGGCACAAAATATAGAGCACTTCGAATTACATTAGAGCTTTTAAACGATATATCTTGTCCAATAGCCCAAAGTAAAATTTGCCGTGCTCAATATAGCCTGTTGACACACATAAAGTCACATACTAAACGCTATTTCAGTACAATGTGAGCACCATGCTCTTGGCGAAGATGGTCTATGCAGCTAAAAAGCGAACATTTATAAAGAAAGGACTATTTGTAATAACCAAATATTCACTTCTGACACATAAAAGTTTGATAACTCTCTTCGATTTACATTCATTTAACACTCAAGGCGAAGTTTATTGAAATTTAAAAGTAAAAGCTTGCTATTCGCTCGGTTTAATTTTATAAAAGGATTTTTATGAAACAAAGTAGTCCGTCCACTATAAATTTGAATAGATAACTTATTAGAATATTGCGTCCGCTCTAAAACTAGCTGGTGGAAGATATTTTTAGAAAATAATTGAGATTCATATTGCTGTATTCACAGAGCAATAATTTTGAATTTTATAAAAACACAAAGAGACTTTAAGATATAAATATTACTTTACGGAAGTTGTTTAACTTCAATTTGTTTTCGCAAAAAACTTTTAAAATAATGTGTTAAAAATCAGTAGAAAATGGCCGTGGGTCAGACCAACACAAGAACTTCCTCAATCGCTTAAATTAGTTTTCCTTCTTTTTAAAGATGTTGCGTGATGCCCTTCATTTTCTTCTTCCAGTATATTCTGATTTGCATATTTCTGGAATTTTCCAGAACTAAGTTATTCATTTTTTAAAAAAATCCATGCATTTTACTGTGTCACAGAACATGTTGAAGCACTTTCTAATAGCAACAGATGCTTTGCTCTCTTTTGATAAAAGCCGGTAAAACAACATAAAAACTTGAAAAAAAAACCTCTAGCTAATTGTTGAGAAAAGCCTAATTTCGAGCTAATACCCATACATGGAATGGAACTGAAAATAAACATAATGCAAGCACTATTAAATGACGAAAACGTTTAGGCTCATGAAATTTAACCCGTTTGCAACCACCGAGACATATTGCATTACGGTAACAAAGGAACACTACTCAAGAAAAGAAAAGAAAACGAAACTTTTATAAAATAAAGTCAAATCTTGTTAAAGCGAACTCAAAAGAGAGCTTTGAAACCAATTCGTTTTAACCATAACTTGTTTTATCCGGCTGAAAATAAACAGCAAAAAATTGGACGGGGCTCCCAAGTGTAGTTTGTCTTAACAGTAATTCGTTTTAAGCTGTTTTGAATTAACTAGGTTCGACTCAGGGACATCATTTCAAGTTTTTCCAGGGGGGGGGGGGGCAAAGGGTAAAAACACAATACAATTTCACCAGAAAGCAACAAAAACCACGCCCACTTATATGCAAATTAATTGATTTCTCAAAGTCAGCTGCCCCCCCCCCTAAATGACGGACCTGGTTCGACTGTATTACTTTTGACTGATTAATTCAAACATACACATGCTTAAAATACTTATGTTATGTTTGTTACTTGTTTATTTGTAGCCTAAATCGGTAGCGTGTAGTAAAGGTTCAAAAATCTACTTATATTAAAAACTGAGTATCTTTCTAACTATCTTTCTTTCTAACTATCTTTCTTTCTAACTATCTTTCTTTCTAACTATCTTTCTATGTCACGCTTCTTTCTCCTGAACGCCAATGAACTGAAAGTCGAACCAGGTACCGATAGATCGGTAATTTTTCAGGCTTCATTAGTTTCAATCTATATAATTATACGATTTTAATTAGCGAAGATATCAATTAATAAGTAGTCAAGTTTAAAGCGATTAAGCCTAATAAATGATTAAATATGAAATCCATTCTTGCAAACCGTCGTTGCTATGAAACAGTGATAACAATCATAATGAGAATTTTGAATGAAGGCGGTACACGCCTAACATGCGGTATCTTTAATTAGGTGTGGCGGTACACCTAAATCAAACACGGAACTCATAAGCGGGCCACTTACGTAGAATTTTTATCGCTAGCTACTGGTAATATTATGAAACATTTATTTGTTGAAGAGCCATCTACTTATATTAAAAACTGAGTATCTATGTATGCTTTTCTCCTTTGAGCGAGCTGAACTTACTGAAACTTTCCTCACCATCTTGAAGGCGCGAAGCATCTCAATAATTCGAATGATTTTTTTTATATAGGAAAAAAGTAAAGGCGTGAAGCGCCTGTAAGCGAGCCGCCTTGGCGGGGAGTAGTTTCTTTAAATTTTTTTCTCACTACTTTCAGGGCACGAAGTGCCCATGCAACGCCGGGCCACGTGCGTGGTATGTCTTGAAATCGACTGAACATTAAATTATATCAAATAATACAACTTCAGAATGAGGTAAAAGTTAGAGAGGGGGACGTTATGCATCAACATGCCGCAGGAAGCTAATCTAGCTGCCCTGGCAGCTAGTGTTATTTTTAAATACTGAAATTTTATCATCATCATCATTATTGATTATATCGTTAATACGCTGTTGCGTACCAATAACGCGAACTAATTTGCGCTACATTTGCGATAAGAAAGAAAATCGAATTCAGATTTCAAATCAATAATTAGTACTCTTTTTTCCTAAAATTTTTGAAATGTGCCCTTGCTGCAGGGACGTCATTTCAAGTTTTTCCAGGGGGGGGGGGCAAAGGGTAAAAACACAATACAATTTCACCAGAAAACAACAAAAACCACGCCCACTTATATGTAAATACATTGATTTCTCAAAGTCGGGGGGGGGGGGGCAATTGACCCCCCTGCCCCCTCTTAATGACGGGCCTGCCTTGCTGTTGCCGGTGTGCGATAAGCTCTCCTAGGATGAATTAATCAGTATTTCTTTATCACTGAGATACAAGTGTTCCAGAAAAATATACCGAAGCAAGAGACTCGCATGCCTCAATGAACGCTCAGCCCATTGGCAATCCCCCACCCCCATTTTTTCCATATTTGCACTGAAGTTAATACATTAAAAAATGTATTTTCTTCTTTAAAAAATTCTGGTAGTGAAAAGGGTTTAATGAATGTGCATGCAAAATAAATAATGCAACGCACACACTCATACACAGGCACACATTATACTATTCCAAGTCATAAGAGCAACTGAACTTCCCTTTTTATCACATGAACTTTCCCTCCTTTAAATGAAAATTAGATTAAATGATCTTTCTTAAAACATTAAGAATTGTTACTTCAGAATTTTAATGAATGAAACTTAGAAGAGGAAGGAAAAAACCTCCTCTCTTATACTTGAAGTTGTTAATCGAATTGTAGAATGTCTAAAGGATAAACTGGGTGAGTAATGAAGTTGAGACCGTAAATGGAATGACATCAAAAGCGCCTAGAAAATCAACTGCGAAGGATGTGATTGAAGTTCCAGTGGCTAATGTATTTAGAGCCACTAAATGAATTCCTCAGAAGAAGCGATTTCAGAACCGGTAGACTCTCCCTCCCCCTTTTTTTTTCAAGAAAAAAAATCCAGAAGTCTTATTCGATTCCTTAAGATTGAATCTGGTCGTAGTGGAGCTGTAGAAAGATATTTTACTTTTAGAGATGATGTCAAAAATGTTTTCCATTCAGAAAATTTTCTAGCACTTGGTACTTTGTCAGAAGGAATGAAATATCAAACACTAGCCGGATACCCGGCCCTGCCCGGGTTTTTGTGGGTGTAGGGTGGTTTATTGAAACTCATTCATAAATTTCCCAACACTAAAGTGCATATCTATAAACATAATGGCTACTTCTGTAAACAATGGCTATGTTATGGATAAACTATAAAAAAAAATAATGCAAGCTAAAAAAAAATAGCAAGCTATAAATAATGTTTGAGTAAATAGGAAATGTTATAAGCTTGGTATATTAAAATAAATATATATTTACAGTATCAATCGCACTGAAATTAACCATTTCCAAATATTACTCGTTAAATAAGTCCCATTATAAGTTTCTATCCTCGTGACAACATTGGTGAGGTGAAAACATCTTATGTACCTAATTTAGAAATTTTTTTGACTATAAACACTTTCTATTCTCTAACTATTGCCAAAATCAATTCCCTTTTTATTTACCACGTTAGCGATTATTGGCATAAATGAATATAAAAATCCTAAGAAAGCAATAAATTTCATACTTACTCCAGCGAAGCCTAGGTTCAAAATTTTCACCATGATTACTATTAATATTGTTGTTGCATGGCAACCAAATTTTTGCAACAATGCACTGAAAATTTAATTATTTAATGGGGAAATTAAATGAAATTTACTGTTTTCCATAATAACTTTTTTAAACTAAGCTTTTTAGAAATAAATTATAGCTTATCCTGCTCTCTGTTACTGTAGCTATCTAACGGTGCAAAAATGGTTAAAATCGGTCCAGTAGTTCGGAAGATTACCCCGGACATACGGTTTCAGAAGTAGTCTTTTATGTATATAGATTCCGTTACTAGTGAAAGTTATAGCTTTTGAGGTAATGCATTAGATTAAACGCGCAAATTCAAATATTTATTGCTATAATACACCCATTATTGTTTTTTATTTGCTCTCTATTGGTAAAAACTTCTTCATTTTTTACTACATTGCATTGTAAAATATTAAATTTATTCGAAACAATAAAAGTTATGTGTATTTAACCCGGAAGAAGGCGTGCACCAATCAGTGAAGAAAGAAATCCCAATTAGTTTTATCTAACATTTTCTACAAATTAGAAGAAAACCACATTTGAATTATAAATAATAGTAAGTGCATTAATTCTCTTTAAGAAAATGCCGGATAAGAGGCTACTGAAAGGGTGATTGATTACAGATAACTTTTAACCCTGCGACAGGTGTTTGGATAAGAATGGGATGACTGCGTGCCCCTCGCGACCTTTCTCGGGTTAAGAATCATATAATCAGTAAAATAATTCTTTTGGGAAAATGTTTTAGAAGAAGTAACACTAGAGTAAAAAGTTTTGACCATTTCTAAATGAATTAATTTTACTTGAAAAATTTAACCTTTTGATAAAAATGTGAGGGAAAAAAAAACTCACAATTAAAACCTTCAGGAAATCATAACTATAATAAATATCTGATAATGATAAATCATTACTTGCTGATTGATTAGCTATTTTACTCTGTATCGACTTTAAACAGTCTAAAAATTTAATGTATCAGATTAAAAAAAAAAAAGAAAAAAAGATTTAACAAGGGCGATTCTCTGAAAACTCGTAATGGACTGTCCGAACGAATATTTTAAAAATAATAAAGTGTAATAAAGTATGAAAAGCTATTTCCGGGCTTATAGGCCGTGGTCGATGAGAAACATAAATCTCAAACGTTTCGTCGGACACTGCGCTCGACATCATCAGTGAGTAGTTTTGGTGAGCTTTCCGAGCACGAACGTCATTGCCGGTTAGGGCACTATGAGAAGTCAGCAGTAGCCGAACACAGTCAACAAGGAGTCCACAAAATCAAATTTAGAGACACAGAAATCCCATTACTATGCCCGTGAAGAAATCGAAATTTTCAAGCATCCGCGTAACTTCAATAGAAAAGAAGAGAACTTCAACTTACCGAAAATATGGCATTCCGCCCTTAGATCCGCTCGCAATAACGGTCCAGACATAGACGGAGGCTTACCCATTCCGGAAAATCCATCTAATCAGAATCCAGACCGCTCCAAAGGCCAGAGAAACAACAATCAATCAGGAGCCAACACGCCATTAGCAGTGCACTTAAATACCCGAGCGACCGAAGCTAGCGCATCAGTCTCACCAAAACTACTCACTGATGATGTCGACCGCAGTGTCTGACGAAACGTATGATATTTATGTTTCTCATCGACCACGGCGTATAAGCCCGGAAATACCTTTTCATATTGATGCCGGCCCTGAAAGCCTGATAAGTATTTTTGTAATAAAGTAATTATTGCTCTTAATTCAAGTAAAGCATTAATACTTGTTAGGCCAATTGTATTTGGGGCGATAGCAATATAATTTTTTTTTCTAGAAATTATCTAAGTCCTAAAAACGCAGTCCCAATTGTGTAGTCTAACACTGAAAGGTAATATTTCTAAAAACCTATTAACAGTGCATAAATTTGGCAATTAATATGTAAAAATAGAATAATGCAATAATATTTTTATGAAATACGGTCGAATTACGTATTTCTAAAACTTAATATTATCATGTGAGTTCTGTCCGGGGTTTTTTAAAACAGTCCCCTGCCACCAATTCAAAGCTGCAGCGGAATAAATATATTACTCTTGCAAATGTTTTTTGGTATGAAGCTTACGTAATCAGTCTGAATTTGTTAAAATTGCTGAGAACGGGGTTAAAACGCCACTTAGTTTAATTTCAGAGCCACGTTTGGGATGAAAGTATGCATCTTCGTCGTTGCGAAAACAGCCCTCCGGTATTTGATTTTATTAGTGTTAAATTATGAGACATATTATTTATAATGGCCATGATTTGTGTCTACATGTATGGGTAGTTTCGTAACAAATTATGTTCCAATAATTTTTCAAATATTACGCAACTAAAAGCCTCTTATACTAGGCAGTGGACTTGCCCCCTGTCATGATTTATCAGAAAAAAACCAAACTTTAATTTTCCCTCTTTCGAACCAAATAAATTCTTTTCCAGAGCAATAGAATAGTAATTATACGAACATTTCAAAAAAACATCAGAACACCTGATTCTGTATAGAAAATGACGAGTTTACTGAGAATCGCGCATAAGACGTATTGAAGGGATTACTATTAACGTTTTCTTAAACCATGCATTTAAATCTAATTTTCCCGACCCAAGGATTTCTTTTTTTAGCCACATTTGAGGTCGCGTTCCAGTAGAATAACAGCAAAAAATAAATGCTGATTTGCCTCTTATCCGTGATAAGATTTTCCATGTGCATTTCACTGTAAAATCAGATTTTTAGAAACAACTATTTAATTTCAAAACATGTGAACAGAATATGATTTTATCGGTGTTTGGTTCACGTTACAAAAATAACTAAGATTAGTAGCGGAATAATTAAGTTGTGTTTTTATTTTGAGCCCTTTCAGGTAATCTTCTTTAGTTCCAATTAGAAATCTGCATAATTATTTCAAAACCCGTGATAGGGGTTATTTATTCTATGCTTTGAGGGTGGAAGAACTACCGTGTACTGTTTATTTTGTGTTTAGTAGCTCCATAGTTTCAAAGGCCTATACTTTTCCAGGCAATGTTTATTTTATGATTTGTATTCTCCAAGTTTCAGAGGGTTCAGTATTGTGAGGGTTGTTTTTCTTCAACCTCTGATCGCACAGTATGAAAGCCAGGCATGCGGCAGGTGGCTGGTGTGCGTAGTAGGCAACTATGCATCTCCCCCTCTACACAATCTGTCACTGGCGAATCCAACATGCCATTTTCTGTTGAGCTGCTGTCACATAAACATGGCTGTCATGATTGATTCTACCGCCAAGTGCGAATTGCGAAGTGTTTTGAGAATTTCTGCAGATCCTTATTGCGAAATTTTGCAACGCTTACAGGAAGCTGTTCAAAACAAACGCGTGTTGACTTCTGGAATTGTTCGGATCCATGGCAATGGATTCAAACAACAGTCCCGACCGACCACCAAGTGACTTCCATCTCTTCCCTGAACTGAGGCAGGGGCTTGGGGACCCTGCTTGGAGTCAGGAAAGTCATCGTGCTTCCAAAGTGGCTTGGAACTCAAAGACATCGTCACAACTTACTTTCAATCATTGGCGGTAACATTTTACGCGAAGGTATTATAAAGTTTGTTCACAGATATAACAAATGCTTCAAACGTCAAGGTGATTATGTAGATAATCGTAAAGCATTGTACCTTACTTTTGATAATAAAATATTTTTTGTATTTGAATCCGTTTATTTTTAAAAGCCTATCGGAGGTTGAAAAAAAAAAAAAAAAGACAACCCCTCGGTACTATAAAAAAACACATGTATTGTTTTGCATGTGTAGGCCTAACTGGGAACAAAAATTTGGAGGCCGCCGGAGTTATCGATCCGGTAGCTCTCTCGGCCTGCTAAGCGAGCGCCTCTACCATCTGAGCTACGCCCCCTCCTGAACTACGATCAATGGCTGCCGTGGTTGGCTTTACGAAAAACTGTTCCAGTAATTCGTTAGCAATAAATGCTCTTTCTCGGAAAAGACATTAAACACCATTATTTTTAAGCGCTTAAAGCAGGTTGTGCCAACAACGCCTGTTTTTTTATAGTTTTCCTTTTATGTTTGAGTCGCACGCAAGTTTTCCGCAAATCCTTTATTAAAAGAAATTAATAAATTGTCTCAATAAAAATAAATTTAAAACAGTCATAGCAAAAAAGAAAGAAGTAAAACCTTCCTTCTTATTTTGATACTACCTTTATACTAGGATAGAATGAAAATATCGACACACCTTGTGCTAACCAAAGTGACAAAAAGTCAAAACAATTCTAATATTTTCTGATTTTCGTATGAAACAGATCAAAACATTGTGTTCTTTTATGTGGAAAAGTGTCACAACTGATCTTTTGATAGTGTTCGGAAGGTACACTCTCAAAAATTTCTTCTTAAATTGACGGAAATTTTCTTGGCAGCAGTGCTGCCGGAAGATTAACGATATTTGACGGATTTCCGTTTCTATTTTTTCTGTCAAATGAAGAAACTTCTGTTTTTATTTCTTTCGTTACAAGAGGGAAGTGCTCCGTCATTTGACGAATTTCCGTTTCGTTCTTTCTCCTGTTAATTGAAGAAATTTCCGTCTTTATTTTTTCCGTTATGGGAGGGTAATTTTCCGTTATTTAAAGAAACGTCCGTTATGGTTGTTTCTGTTACACAAATGATTTATTTCGTCATTTGAAGTAATGTCCGTTGCGATCGTTTCCGTTAGATGTAGGAAATTTTGAGTTTTTCGAAGAAACTCGTTATTTTTGTTTCTCTTAAATGATGGATTTCTTTTTTCAGCCCTTAAAAAAAAAGAAAATTTTTGTACAGATTGAAGCAGAGTTAATCGGTTTAGACCAAATCGTTTTTTTTTTTTTTTTCAAACTATGTGTTTTTACAATGTAATATTAAGTTTGCTAAATAGTTTTATTTTTGCATCCATGCAACTTTTTTATTCAATTCATATTACCATTAATTCACCATTCATTTTCATATGTACTAATATCTTAATAGTTAAAAAATTTTCAAACAAAATTTCCTTAAAGCTTTACTGATGTAGAAATGAAATTGCATATTTTTACGCTTAATAATTAAATTAAATGTAAAATTATTAAGTCCAAACGAGAATCTAATTTACATGAATTTTAGCATTTGTTGACAATAAATTAATAACGTCTTGATGTCTCTGAAAAAAATTGCTCTCATTACGATTGGGGCTTAAACCGGTTTTTTAACAACCCTGAATTGAAGAAAACTATATTTTATAAATACTAATATAACTATATTTATAAAATATATTTAGAAAAATACCAAGAGAAAATCAGAAATTTGTATTTGAAAGCAACCTACAACCTTTTTCAAACAATTATTCACTTAAATAGGAATTTTTAAGATATTAAAAAGTATTCTTGAATTTATATTTAACCTATTTCTTTTTTCAATCATATTCAGAAATGCCTTCAAGTCAAAAATTAGCCGCAACCAGCTCAGGACTTAAGCATCATTACCTAAAAAAATGTTATTAAACCCATATGATTCACCAACAAAAAGCTGTGCTTAGTAACTTCTTATAAGTAGAAGATGATTGACACCTGTTTTAATAACTTAGTAAACAATAGGAGAATGGATTTACAGTAAGAGAATGTAGAATTTTATTTTTACAGGCATTTATTCATACAGGCAATATTACTACAACTTTCTTCTTTTCGACTCATGGTTCCTCTTTCTGGTTTTATTTCTACAAAGACTCTAAAAGAAAAGAAAAATAAAAGAAAATTATAACAAGACAATAAAAACTTAACTGAGCAGGGTGCTGCACTATGCCTAATGCTTGGTTAATGAATTCTCGCCTTTTACTTGTAACTTAAGTTCATTAAAAGTGAGCATTCTTTTTTGAAAATAATTGCTTCAAAAATTATTCTATTTTCAAGTGACTTAAAAAAATGCTGTTTACAAAATGCAATTTTCTCAGCAGCAGCACTCTGCTCCTTTTTTAACTTCTGAAAAACTCCCATATATATACTGTTGGCCCCGCTTAAACAAATACTGTCGGTTCCAAGATATATTATTCGATTAAACAGGGATTTTTAACATTGTGTCTATGGCATGGGTTCCAGGATGCTTTATTCATTTAAGCGGGGACGACAATACATATATATATATATATATATATATATATATATATAATATATTATAACAGAAAAGAAACTTTTAACGGAACACATTGCAAATATCAATCCTTTTATTTCCTTCCTGCCCTTACATCTAAAAATTTAGGACAGATGTGGCTTGACTCCTGGTCCGGATCCGGTCTTTAGGGCTCCATCTAACCATTGCCATCCCTAGTTGCAAGTTTAAAAAATGTTTGCTGTTATCTTCATATATGGTAGTTCCAGCGAAAATGGTACAAATCATGTCTGAAACTCTCTACTTATATTAAGATTATCAATTTAAATAATTTCCAGAAACTAATCATATTTTCTTTATTGAGTTTCCATTTACTTGTGTATAATGAATGTAAATAACTAGTACATGACTCATTTATGAAAGTATTTAAATATTTTGATCACTTTGTGTAACAGAGTGAACAAATAAGCCTTTAAAAATATCCTTATAATCACAAAGAAAAATTAGAATCATAGAACAAGACTAAAGTGGAATAAACAGCCAAAACTGTAAGTCTGTCTGCAATTTCGAGAAAAAAAAAACTATTTTTTTCATCATGAAATTGACTGTAACAGAGTGGACATCCCACAGTTCAAATTGACTACCATAAAAAAAGAGTTAGGCTCACCCTGGTTGTTGACTACATAATTTAATGTAGCAAGCTAATCACGGCAGTTATACTATCTATATTTTTTAAAAAATATATCAGATTGAATGCTAAGTTTTATTTTATTTCCAAAAGGCTTGTAACAGAGTGGACAATTCGCAACACCGAAAATCTAGGGACATGGATGAATGAATAATAGTGTTTTTGGGGGAAATTCTTTTCATTTGCGTAATAATCTGCAGAAATGGTGTCAGAAGCATCTTTTGCGCAGTGCATTGTAATTTATTTTGTTGTTACATTTCAGTTTAATTTTAAATCATATTAAAAATTCTAGCAATTTGAAGCTAGGACGCGTCATTTTTCCCTTCTTCTGACAAAGATAAATTTTTTGTGTCCTTTCTAAATTGATTATACCTAATCAATTGATACTTGATGACACAAAATTAAATGGAGAACCATTAAAAATAGTTTTTAATGGGTGGTAGTTATTGAAATTGATTTTAAAAAACTCTAAAGTCTCGGACATGATTTGCACCATTTTTGCTGGAATGACCCATATAAAAAACACAAACTCCAAAATATTTGTGTGCGGAGTAAACTCAAAAACTACCCGACCGATTTTGTTCCAATTTTTACAGCAGTTGCAGGTTACAGGGAAGATTGTTAGACCAGGTCGGAAAAAATTCAATGAATAGTTCTTTTATTTGAAATCTAAATTTTTGACCCAAAAATGGCTCTATATTTAGAAATTTCATTGGTATTAATTAAATAATTAAAGTATTTAAAAATAATCCTTGAAAAAAAAAACTTGAAATAGATTAGGAAAAAATGTTTCAAAACTTGTTTTTGCTATTCAATTTTGGAAAAACAAGTATGTATTCCAATTCTAGTGAAGAAATTTAATTGAATTTAATGAGTTTACTGTTTAATGAACTTTTCATCATTGGTTACCCATAGTTTAATACGAGTTACATATAAACTATGTTTCCATCTCCTAGTTATGTATAAATATATAACGTTTCCATCCCATGCTAGCATCTCAGAGCAACAATGAGAAATTTAGCCTCAGAGCAGTAGTAAGATAGTTAGGCTAGTCATAGTGTAGGGTCAGGAGAAGAAAATTGCCTCTCCCCCTCTGATTTATAAAAATGAAAGCATTTACAAATAAATGGTTATTGCTTTGGCTGTTTTTTTGGCATAATATGCATTGAATATAACCCTGTGACCCCTCCCCAACCCTGGAAAAATTGAAAATGGCGGGTCTGAACTACTATCTCTAACCACTACTATACACTATGATGTTATAAATACTATTTATAGTTCATTTCTCTATAAATTTACATTGCCTTTTTAGGATAGATCTGGAATGACTTCCCTGTTAAAAACTAACAGGGGGGGGGGGTATAAAAGACTTTACATGTTTGTGCAATACAACATCTCCTATGGCCAGGGGAGCCCCGAACTAGAATTTTTGGGAAGGGAGATATTATCAATTTTCTGAATGAAGTTCCAATTTTACCGTATGATAAAATACAAGCATGCACACATGTTGTACATTTAAACGTTTAGTGAGAAAAAACGTTAGGCATCTTTTAAAAAACAATTCTAAAAACTGAAAAGACTAAATAATCTCAATGTTGCAATATTGTCTTCAAATTGGCGAATCGTCAGCAAAATGTGCTGAATGTGGAAATTATTGGGAGGTCAGTGATCTCCCATCGGGGCGCTCCTGCCTCTGCCTATACATGTTAAAAGGGGTTTTAGGAATTGACCTCGAATCCCCTTCGACACGTCCCTGTTAAAACTTTTAAGCCAAAGCATGTGACCTATTTTAGTTATTTACTCTCCCCTTAATTATATAATAGTATTTACCACAGAAGCCTTATTGTGAGAGTAGGTTGAATGATGCAATGAATATTCTCAGTTTAAAAAAATAAAAAAAAACTTTAAAGTAAAAATTAGTAAAAATTTTGGAAATTTTTTGTAAATAACGCTAACTATTTTTGCCACTTTGGCAAAAAGGTATTTTTACCGGGACGGTTTTCTCCACATTCGGCAAAAACATTCCAACCCTAATTATAGTAAAAAGTACATTCAGCAATTACACCTCTTTAAAAGTAACTTTTTATATAGACTGCCCAAATTAAGAGATTTTGTTCTGCGCACATCATATTACACACGTTATATCTAGTTCACACAGGAGGTATGATACTGTTTCAAAAAATAAAGATGCAATAACATTCATCAAAAAAGAAAATAAAAAAGAAAGTTAAGAAATATATTTCAATATTATTTCTTACTTGGGACTATCTAGCTCTATAATTGTCTCTAAAAGAGTTAAAATCTTTAGACTACTTTAACATAGCTGAATCGATAATATTTATGTCTAATTCTGAGTTAACATCTTCGGGAAAATTTTATTGTTACAGATACTTAACAATTAGAAATCCAGTAAAATTGAGTTCAGGCTCTATTGGATAAAAAGTACTAAAAATCACATACAACATTATATTACTTTTTTTCTAATTAGTTTATCGAACAAAGAACGATTACGTGTACATTATCAGACAAAAACTACATATGCATACTAAGTTTCTTGTTTCTAGGCCTTGTTTTTGCAAGACTCGCTCGCCAAAGACAAATATATCTACATGTACAGATTCCTCATTCCATTCAAAGTGACACGCATTTAGACAATAGCAATATGAATAGAATAATATAAATAATATGAACTACAAATTTATCTTTAAACACTTACTAAAAATTCAGAAGATATGTCTCACAGCAATACACTTATTCTCCACATCATCAGTGCAGGAAAATCCTGAAACATAGTTTATCAATTCATTACAAAGCGTGGGACTTCATTTTATTTACATCTATAACTGCATAGATTCCAGCATTTACTTCTGATATAGAATTCTCATAGAGCAAAGATAATGAATAAGTAGTAAGTAACTACATTTTAGCCAGGGCAGAGGGAGAATTACATGCAATATACTGACAGCACAGTTATGACAACCAGAGACTGCAGTTTAGCCAGTGTTATGGACTTATCAGGCAATGAGAGGACATATTCCTTTTGCTAGATTTTTTCAGTATTCCAGACTGGCGAGTCCATAACAAGGGCAAAACTGTCGTCTCTGGAGATTATACAATTGCTAACGATAAATTTAACATATAGAAAAAGACAGATTTTACCTTCTAGTCAGTGTAGAAATTTTTAAGATGGTATTAAGTATGCTCCGAAAACCAAATTCTGCCAAATACTAAATAATCGGTTAAAATTGCAAAAGTTTACTATGCAATGAAGAAAATTATGAATTTTCAACTGTGATTTTCTGGAGCAATGGAAAGATTGGCACATCAACATTCTTCCTTGTGCTCTATTAAAATTAGTTGATACAATACTACAAATTTCATTCATTGTATAAAGAGTTATTTACCAACTGTTGAATTTTTTAATTTAAAAACTATTTGGTAGCCAAATATTAAAGTATTCAGCCAATCTAAATATTCGGTATGTTTGCCGGACAGGCAGTATAAAGAATGTCAAACAAACATTCTGTGCAGACATAGTTTCGGTAAAAAGGACTTGTCCCTGAAAGTAATAAACATTATTCACACGCAGCTACCAAACAACTCTTTGATAAGAGTATAGTTTGATAATAACTTATCTAGGAAAATGACAGATTTCTTAATAAACCTTCAATTATTTTAAACTTAAAAAAATAATACTTTTGATATCTCGAAATGATTTTGATCTTAAAATTAGACATTAAGGAATTAGCACAAAATAGCCGCTTGTTATATATATTGTGCCTGCTAAGGGACAGTTTAAATAAATTGTGATACATTCAATAGAGTAATATGATAAAATAGTTTTGGGTTAAAAGTTTGTACACTTAAGTTACCTCATAGGCGGACTTAGGCCGAAGTTTCTGGGGGTGCAAAAGCACCATGTATCTGGGGGGGAGAGGCATTACCAGGACAACAAGGCAGTGGCAAAACCAGAAAGCTTTTCTTGGGGGGGGGGGATGCACTTTTTCAAATAATCGGATAAGGGTGTCCGGGGGTTCTCTCCCAGAAAATTTTTAATATCGTAATCCCGAAAGCAATGTTTTAGACGATCTCTGGTTAGGAAAAATGGAATTTCACTGGGATATCCCCGAAGAAATTGAAGTTCCAAAAACTAAATATTAGACAAATTTTGACGATGTTAAGGGAAAAGGAGTTCTGGGTCTGTCTTTTGGAAACATCTCGAAATAGAAGTCCTAAAATACAAAGTTTTACAGCAATATTCAGTGACTTTAGGGGAGAGGCTCAAAGGTCTTGAATTTTTCGAAATTATATTCTTTTTTCTTTCATTTTTAGATTTTATTCGGAAGCGTTCGCTCGCTTTACTTTAAGAGGATGGTGTGGTAAGGTCTCATCTAATTGTTGTTTTTAAAGTTTTTGATGATCTTGGATATTAGAGAAAATATGTAATGAAACTTTTGAATGAACATTTTTCTAAATTTAAGTCCTCTAAACGCAATGTTGAGCATATTCAGTAACATTAGGAGCTCGGCAATTCCAGTATTATCCCGCATTAGCCGGCATGCCGGAAAGAAGTGAGGTTGACCAGCATGCAGAAAAATTCGAATTTTCCGGCATGCCAGATAATTCAAGGTTTATTTTCTAACAAAACAAAAATGAATTTCCCTGTTCAGCTTCAACCACAAAGTAAGCAAGAAATAAATAAATAATTTCCCCACATAACTTGTTTTTCAAGAGCAAACCAATAAATTTTTCAGGTCTCCGAGATGAGAAGAGTCGTTTTAGTTTGTTGGTGCATTATCTTGTTCTTGTTAATTAATATTTTTATGGAAATTAAACCGTTTATTTTTACTAATAAAATTATCTATATGTTACAAAAAATTATTTGGTAACAATAATTCAGTTTTGGTAAAACGTGTTGAAACGACTTCTGTATTTAGCACAGCAGTATTCAATTTATATTATTTTTTGAGTTGAATATTGCAATTTGTTATAGAATTAAATTTTTTTTCGAACCTAGATTTTTCCGAAATGCCGCCAAAGAACCAGGTAAGGATAATAGAAAATCTGGTGACCCTCGAACTTTGCGCCGTGCCGGCAAATGTGGGGCAATACCGGTCTTAACATTTGAAAATCCAGAAAAGTCTAAAACGATTATCGAAAGCAATGGTAAATCCAGTTTCTGGTTTTGAAGAGAGGTTTCGGGAAGTTAACTATGGGGAAAATTTTTGAAGTAGTAGTTTTGAAAATAGCAGTTTTAGAGTTTTTGGTGATATTAGGGGAATAAAGATACGGGGGGGGGGGGGGCTGCGAGGCAGTTTTTAGAAATTCAAGTTTTATAAATGTGATTATAATCCACATAGTTTGGGTAAGGGATGAGGCTCAGGGATTGTCCCCTATTGATTTTCAAAAATACATAGAAGTATGTCCCCCTCCTCCACCTCCTTAATTTTTCGAAATTGAGGTTCCAAAGACGCAATGGTAGGCAATTTTTGATGCTGTTATCGGAAGCGGATTCTGCGGCTCTCCCCTAGAAATTTTTCGACATTGAAGACCTAAAAACGAAGTTCTTATGCAATTCGCCATGGAATTAGGAGAAGGATTTCAAACGCTGATGTCTCAAAAGTTCGTCCCCGGAATTTTTTTGAAACTGTAGTTTTGAAAACGATGTTCGATGATATTAGAGAAAGAGAGGGGGGGGGGGGTGAAAGCACTTGTCCGAATATTTTCAGAAATAGAAGTCTTAAACATGTAAGTGTAATACCATATTTGGTAGGAGTAGGGTCACGACAGTTTTTCAAGATTTAAGCTCCAAAAACACTATTTTAAACGACTTTCGATGTTTGGAGGATCTTCCCTGGAAATTTTACGAAATTGAAGCCCAGAAAACGAAATCGGAGATGCTTCATAATAATTAATCGTGGGAGAGGGCTTCGCAGAAGTAACGTTTTAAAAACTTTATTTTCAGATAAAATAGAAAAAAGGAGGACATATACAAAAATGGAGTGGTCGAAGGGGTGGGGTCACACAATTAGCTGACTAATAATCTGAAGCTGTTGAAAAATTTAAATTCCGAAATTTAAATTTTTCCGAATTTTTCGAAACTTTTTTTTTAAAGAAAGATTTTCACCAAGCATTATTTGTTTGTTTCTCAAAACCTCTACGTTTTCCCAAGACGCGTTCTTGTCTTCTCTTCAACAATAAAGAATGTTTTTAGAAAAACATCAACTCAACATTTTGGGGGAGCACGAGTCCTGTGCCCCTCCTCTGATTGCGCCACTGCAACTAGGGGTGCGATGATCCCCCTTTTAAAATTTTTGAACATTTATTTCGAAAATGCCGGATTTTAGCTGATTTCAGAGCAGATTTTATTGATAAAGGTCATTTCAATAGTCACGTTTTTTTTTTCTTGGACATTATTTGCAATACTTTGTATCAAAGTAGAAGAAATCGTAATGATACACCAATAAATACACAATTACAGAGTAACATTTATTCTACAATGCAGCACTGAAGGATAAATAATTCGAGAAATGTTTTTGTTTGCATGTAATTATTATTATTATTATTTTTTTTCAAATAGATAAAAATACTTAATATGAGCTCAGCCATATATGTCTCGCACTGCCGATGCGTACTGATATCCTGGGTTTGTTGTACTGTTTTGTTTCAAGTAAATTAGCTTGCATTATAGCCATGAAAAAATGCCTGTTTTTTCCCAAATGTTGGGGGTGCGGCGCACCCCCTGGCACCCCCGTAAGTCCGCCCATGAGTTACCTGAACTCAGTTCAAGCAATTCAAGTGTCACAGACAAGAGGTTATCAGGACAGATCCCAAACAACATATCCATTTCTAATGCTTTAAAAAAGAATAGTACAGGATCATTGAATTTTTAGATTCTCAAAATATAGAAAAAAGCATATTAAAATCACTTTCTTATGTTAAAATGTGAACAAAATATCTTTCAGCTCCTTGAACTTGATCATCTATTCTAACTTTTTAGTCTGAAAAGAGATAAACATATATAGAAGCATGCATGTTGAATCACTAGTTTACATAACGACAGACTTTTAGGGGAGATAGAATCAGGGTCACTATTTTATCGATTTTTTGAAAGACCGGTAAGCCAGAAGAAATTGGACAAAATGAAAATCCTCTTCAAACGTAAAATTGTAGCTATGGTACAATATGCTTTACAATCATTACGTAATTCAATTAAATTATAATTTTACTGCAATATCTATTCAGTAAAAATATAGTCGAGTCTCGATAACTCAAAGCCTTATCACTCAAATATTTCTAAGTTGTCATTGAGTCCCAACCTCTTGAAAAGGCTGTAAAAACTTATTATAATTAAAACCACCAATAACTCGATTTGACTGTATTTTTAAATTAATGAAAAATTATTATGTATAAATTATAATTAATGTGACCAGATTTTTCAAGCAAAATAAGGGGCTGGGGGAGCCAGAAAATTTTAAACAAAGAGTAATAATTCAGATGTACCACTAAAGAACTTAAGTTTCAAAATAATACAGTGTTGTTCATTATATAGAATTTCAGTCAACAAGTTTTTAATAAACACAACTGTTGAAGCTAATTTTATTTGAACCTTTTAATGCCAATTAAAAAAATCTAAATTTTATGCATGATTAAGTAAATTCATCTTTGTTCTAGAAAACTTTCCAGTTTCTGTTGAAAAGCGCGTTTTTTCTGAAGTTCAAATTTCATTTGTCGAATAAATAAATTTTCCTTCCTTCCATGCAGTTGTTACTAACAAACTGAAACCAATTCTATATTTTTTTCGCACGTTCAACTTTTTTTCGTGACATCATGAACTTGTTTGACAATAAATACCAAAAAAAATTGTTGAACAAATCTAGTTTCATGTTTCGCTCGTTTAACGAAACATTAACTGGAAAACGGGACTTTGAGTAAAATTTAAGCATGGGACAGTGAGCCGAAAAGCAGGACTGTCTCACCAGAAGTGGGATGTCTGGTCACCTTAATCATAGTCTAACAAATACAAGTAAAATGTTACTTTACACATCAGCACAAATATTTTTCTTAGAAGTAATCAAATTTAACAATTATGAATCGGAAGCCAATCTAATGTAAAAACAGTAAATACCTGTATTACTATATTTTTTTAATTGAAACAGTTGTTAGAATTTAAAATATTAAATTTAATATTTACTTTAGGATACCACAAGAAGTTATGGTTGAGTTCGCTTAAGCTACTCAACCTGGAAAACATATATTGCATAAAATTCAAACTTGAACAAAACCAAAAGAGCTGAGCTTTAAATTTACATTCTTGTCATTATAAGTAGAGCACAGAGGTTTCTTTTCAATAGGGCTCTGATAAGTCTAAAGCTTAACCTTGATAACATTTATTCCTTTTTAGAACAAGAGGAAAATATGGAGTAAAAGGAAGAAATATCGCAGTCTTAAATTTCTACAAATAATATGTATTGTAACAGTGGAATAGTCGTCTCAACTGGATCTTCTCCAATTGTAATACATTTTATTTTCCTTTTCAGCTACATATCAATTTTTATTTAAAACATTATATAACTATCTAATTACCCCTTTAATATTGACTGATTGCACAGACATAATCCTTAATTTAAGTTTTTAATACATGCATGTTTGTGTTTGCACCATAAGTTTCTGAAACAAAGTTTTGAAACCAAAGAGGAGGAAATTTAATTCATTTTAACTCTTATTTTTTAAACTTATATCCAGTTTAATTTCCAACTGCACTTTCATAACTTGAAAATGATCATTGCAATTAAGGCAATGTTATTCAGTGTTGATGGCTTCTTGCTGATGAAAGTGTTCCAAAAAGGGATTATTTTTATTCTCTCCCTCATTAAAAATATAGAAAAAAAGAAACTTTTTTTTGTTTCTCTTAGTTGCAAACAATACAATGTGATTTATTTTATTAGCTCTTTATTTTCATGAAGTCTAAAAAATTAGTTTTGAAAAGAAGATTCTGCATTGAATTCGAAATTAAAAAAAAAAAGAAAATTAAGTGATACCAATTGTTCAATTTTATAACATACAGAAAAAATTATCTTTCAAAAGGTTCATTTTACAAATTATTTCAAGTGACATAAACATTTGTTCTTTGGCAGTTCAGGGTAGGAATCTGAATAGACTAGCATACGAATTTGCACAATCATTTTCCAACAAAGCTAACTTAAAGAAAACAAAATATTTTACATTTTTGCATACACATACGAAAATAACAACTGAATGCGTACCAATAAAATACGGAAATGTTTGTTTCTGAGACATATGGTTGTCGTTTTAATTCCACGAATGAGTAAGAATCAGCATTTTTATTTATTTACTTCGAAAGTTCAACGCGTTCTAAACCACAATATGACTTCCAAAACAATTATTTAGGTTAAATTATTAAACATACCGTAAAATGGGGTGAATCGGAACACTTTTCAGCTTTGATTGTAAAAACAGCATTTAAAAGAATTTTTTTGAATTCGATTTTTGGGTTAAAATTTCGGTCTTGCTTTACTTTTGATATTCCAAGCAAAGACAAAACATTTTGAACAGTTATTATTAAAATATATAGGAAATTATGGGTGTTCCGAATCACCCCGCTGATAGGGGTCAATCGGAACACATGTTAAAATTTTTATTTTTTTCAATTTAACCTGTAATAGGTCTCACAAACATGAGTAATATTGATGAGGGAGAATAAGAATAGATAATTACTGTCAAATAAATGTATAATTTCAATACCAGTAAACGTTTATAATTTGTCAAACTTCAAAATAATTTTTAACTTATGAAACATGAAAAGTAATTTTAAGAAATGCTTTTGAATTTTAATACAAAGCTTTAACATGAATTGAAGTTACTCATGTCGTCCACAAATATGTACTGGTCATTAAAACTAGCAGTTGTGGCTCGGCTTAAGTCTTTTCATGACATCTCCTGGGATGAACTCTGCCTTTTCTTTAGTTTCTTAAAACCTCTGGGTTTCGGGGATTATCCTGAAAGTTTTTTCGCCTATTCATTATTGTCTGTGTGCTGGACTTTTACTACATAAAGTCTATATGACTTTCCCCCTCATATTTTAAGTAAAAAGAAGTTTCCTGGAGAAAATTTTTTTGAAATCTGCAACTTTTTGTCATTCCAAGATCTAGTTGCTCACAAGAAAGGATAAACTGTAATAAATCCTTGTCCTTGTCTTGATTAGAAGAATTGGGGTTAGAATGTTGCTTTTTCAAACAGTTTCCTTCAAATAAGTTTGAATTGGAACAACAGAATTAAGTGTTCCGATTCACCCCGCAATTTTTTATCTTGCGGTATTTTTCAGAATTATTCATTTTTATGACACAATTTATAAAAAATGTAAATTCTAATGTGGTATTCTGTTATTCAGATACACGAATAATTGAAAAATACCACTCTTAGCTTTTTAATATAAGAAGGTTTGCTCTAGCATATGAAGTTTTGCAGTCTATGAAAACGTGATGTTTTCTAGCATTCCACGTGCACCCCTCCTTAGAAGCCAGTAGCTTTGCTATACTGACAAAAGTAATTTTTTCCTACTTCCAATGATCTCACCTTTCTAAAAAAAAATTCACGGCGAAAAATACCCAATAGTTTATTTATGAAGAAGTTCTTTGTACGGTCGGGAATTTTTGTTCCGATTGACCCCGCTGTTCCTATACACCCCATTTTACGGTACTTTAGTATTTACAAATCGAGGTAGGCTTTTTAACATTTCCATTCGGCCTGATAAGTTCCCGCTGATATAAATAAGAATTTTCGTTTGGAATTTAGATTCGAACATGGCGCCTATTACCCATTCGCAGAATACAGAGACTGTGAACATTCCATGAATTAATATTTTTTTCAAGCTGCCATTAAAAGCTGTTTTCAAGTTTGAACGATTACATAGTTTTTAGAATACAATTCTGAAATTGAGTACTTACTCATATCTCATTATGATGTTTTCCTTTCACAACAAAGCCGTTGTCAGCTTACTTGGTCTTGCCTTGCTTGGCGCCGCGCCCGCCGGCTGCCGAAGAATGTCGAGGTCAACTGCGCATGCGTGAATTGAGAATCGGTAGCAAAGAGCGAAAGTTTCCGTTTTGAAGGAAACAGAAATTTTTCGTCAAAAAATGAAGGAAAATGTACTGTATATTGACCCGACTTTTCTGAGAGTGTAGCTCTAATAGTAACACAAGTTAAACTAAAATTTAAAAATATAAAACATGGGACAAACTAAAAAAGTACTACTATACAGAAAACTTAAGTTTTTCGACATATATTTCATTAAAAAATATCAATGAATATTCATTGCAAAAGACTAGTAATAGCTAACCAGTAAGAAACCACTAGTTTTCCTTTTACTCTACTGTAAACTAGTCAATTCCAACTTGTGTCACTTTTCTTGTAATGGTGCGATATTTTAATTTACTAGGAACACAGAAAGTTTTGAAATCTCAACCTCCCCTTTTTGTCAAAAACTTGTATTCAGTATTAAAAATTAGCGTTGTTTACCAATCCGTGTTTTTAACTTGAGCCGCTGCTTTGCAATAAAATTGTAAAAGATCTATTTCGTAATGTTACATTACTGATCACACAGGGATATACCAGTGATGCCCAGCTTACGGCATGTGGAGCTTATTCATGTTGCACATTATAATGTTCAATGATATGAATAGGAAACTATTGTCGAAACTTCCAAAACAACCGATTGTATCTATTCGGTATTGAGATTGGTTGCTAAAAATTGTCTGAAATTGATTCATAAACAACAGTTGGAAAATGATTTATTAATCAAGTAAGCATGAAGAAATTGTAACGAGAATTCACAGTTTGTAATTTCTTTTTGCTTTTCCATATTTCTCGACCTCAATGCTAGACTGACGTAAGTAACATTATCGTTACTTTTCAGGAGAGAACGAAAACGTTTGTCTGATGCATGCTTAGGATGGAACTCCCGCGCTTAAGCTGTGAAATAATTGCGAAGGAATTTCTGTGTTATAAATTAACGTTCTGTTATAAATTAAAGTGAATAATAAAATGTTATATACAATGCAGTAAGAAGTGAAAAGCGCCATTTTTGAACTTACGCTAGTACTAGGCTCTGAGGCACAGATTTTTTGATGTCATCAAGAAAAAATGTAAACATACTTCATTATTGCAGGCGTTCTGGTTCATAAGATTCCTCTTAACATGAGGTGAAAGTTTTCTAAATGAAATAATTCTGAAGTTTTAATAAACTTTTATAGCAGGTTATCTTTCTTTTATTTCTTTTTTCTTTTATGCGTATGTACGGGTGAGTTTTTTAGAAGCATCACATGAACTAAATCTTTTATAAATAATTTTAGAAAAAAAATAAACAAAAACATACAATAATGGCATAAAATCACTTACCACACCCCACCACAAGGCATCAGCAAAGTTGCTGAAGTGTTCGGAATTCGATTCTTTCTCAGCTAAGAAGACAAGGAACGAAGAAAATATGAGACCAAGGAAACCAATGTACAATGTAGTGATGAGCTCCTGTGAAATGAAAGAATGAATAATTCAGCTTTTATTTTATATAAGTTGATTTCTACGCACGGAATAATAGGTTAGTTGTGATTTTCAAACTCTTATATGCAGCTTGTATTATAATTTATGCCTTATGTTATTTCCTATCACGAAAAAACTATACAGTCCATAGGATACAAGGATACAGCAAAAAAGTTACAAGTTTTTCCATCGAAAAAAAAGATAAGTTAATAGGAGTTTGGTAAAGAGACCATATTTAGCTTTTGCTTTGCACATAAATAGTAGGTAAGAAAGACAGATGAATTCCTGTGAAAATGACTTTTCTTTAAAGAAAAAAGTAGTTGATGCAAATCTAAAAATGGGGAATTTCGTAAATCAAATTCTGAAATCTTTGTATGCAAGCAAAATGTATTATTTTGCACCAACATCATTTGACCACTGAAACAATGTTAATACAAATATTTCAGAGCGTTACACTAATGAAAAAGTTATTCATACGCTTTAATATATTTTCAGTATCCCTCCCCCCATCCATTCATCAAGTAATGATAGGCTTCCCCCCCCCCCACCCATTGAAATACGCTTTAACTTTTGATTTGATTCAGTTTATAACTTAGCAGTCTCTATCCCCTATCCAACAAATCAAGTCGTCAGATAACGTCTCACATTTTTTTCGCGAAACCTCCGTCAAATCTGCGCACGCTCCTAGTCTCTTCTGACTTTCTCGAAATAGGGGGAAATGCAACGAGGAAGTAGCAAGCGAACAGAAACTGAAGGCATCGGGAAGTGCGCATCCTAAACCTATCTCCCCTTTTTCAAATGGAAGCGTTCGTGGCTGCTAGGCGCACATTACGCAAACAGACAGTACTGTGCCTTGTTTTTTTGAAATGCACAGTAACTTCGCTTTTAATTGTAACTGAGCACTTACCCCCTAAGCATCAAACTACGTCGTCAGAAGCTTTTTTTTTTTCTTTTGAAGTGTGAAGTGTACTAATAACCTTTGAATCTATAAATAACTTAACGCTCCCCCTTCCCTCCATTAAATCAAGCCATCGTATGCTATGCTTTTTTTTTTTTTTTTTTGAAGTTTACCCTAACTTGTGATTCAGTTAGCAATTTAGTAGATTTTCCCCAGTCCCTAAGTAAAATTTATTTATTTTTTTTTTTTTTATTCTGCTTTGAATTTAGTAACTGAGCAGGAACGAGTAATTGCTCATTCACAAAATACCCTGTCTATAGATAGTCATCTACTGGTAGACTATTTGTACATGAGAAATACATGATTTTATTAATAAACTATGGAGTAGGATTTTTTTTTTTTTAAAGGAAAGTCTCTTATAAGTTAAGTAAAGTATGATTTTCTTTTCCTTCCCAAATGGAAATAAACTCTTTGTAGTAATTTTATGGAGACATAACTTTTTTAGTTTTCTAGCTCTTGTGACAGGTATTTTTCTCAAGGGAAGGATAGAATTTCTCAGTTTTGAAAAAAAAAAAAAAAAATCATGACTTATTTTATGACTACATAAATATTACAACAAATAATAACGAAACAACTGTCTTAACATATGAATAAATAAATTCAAAGAAGTCCAAAGATTTAGGTTAAAACGTTCTACCTTTTTAGACAATTTAAGGAGCATTTCAAAGCGCTCAGTTAGTTATTTTTTTATACTTCAAAATGACATGATACAATTAGGTGACTTTTATGATGCATACGGTTTACTTATTCATTTTTTGTAATGTTATGCATTTGAAGAAAAAAATAAGAATGAAATAGACTACGTTTTAGTCTCCCATACTCTATTATTCATTTTGTCAAGAATAATGGAGGGAAAAAAAGTTCGCGAAAAAAATCCAAGAAGAAGTTTGTAAAAATATGACAGTTATAATTACATTCGACGGAAAATAATTAGTAAAATGTAATGAAAAATTTAGTTGGTAATTGGAATAAGAGAAACAATCTTAAAGCATTTGCTTTGACAATAAAATATGAGGTAAGAAGTGATTAAATGATAATGAAACTAATTTCCTGATAGAAGAAAAATACCGTCAAAGGCTTTTTTTTTTCAGAAATGAATAAATTATTTCAGAGCAATTCTGCTTCCTTACATTTAATATACATAACTAGGAACAAAAAACTTTTCTATTCACCATAAAGCTTAAGAATCATTGCACCCCTTTAATGAAAAGATAACCCACAATGAATATTTTGTAATTATATTGTATTGTTATTTTTTATTGTTATTTAACAATAGTAATGTTTCTGCTAAGACATGCGAACAAATAATTTGTTGCTTTCTCTGATTAAAAATACACATTTTTTTACTTGTCTGTCAATGTCATCATTACTTTTTTGGAGAGAAAATAGATGGAAAAAGAGAAAACAAAAGCGTTTATCTTAGCTAATTTCAATTTCAATTTTCATATATGGGTGAATATCAGGAAAAGTGCCAATTTGACCAAGGAAATTTTCAATTTTTAAAGATACTCAGAAAATAAAATTAATAGGGTATTTCAAATACACATTAGTAACAATTTTTTTTTTAAACTTAATGTCATGGTCAACGTGAACATTCAGCCCCATTTTAGGGAGGTTTGTCTTTGAGTGTTACCGACATGATGAGAATGCTACCGATCTGACAAATATTATTACAGATTTCACACTTGGTGTACAAAAGTAAACACTTTCACTACCTTTCATGTTTAAAAAGAAAATAATTATTACTTAGAATATGACAATACTTACAAAGTCTGAACGCTTTTTTGTTCTCATAAATAAAATTAGAGATTAATTAAAAGTTAGTTAAAGTTCAAATTGCGCGACAAAGTTTTTCTCAAACGGATAAATAGGTTAATAGTTAAAAAATCAAATAAAATAAAATTCGTAGCACAATCTTAAAAAAACGAAATTAATTCAAGACAGTCAGAGTTTGGCGGGGAGGGAGATTTGCACTAAACTGTTCGTAAGTTTTCCATTTTAAAACAATTATATTTTTGGGTGCAGTAGTTACGAACGAAGGTCTGAATATTGATGTAAAAGAAAAGAGGGTGAAAAATGGCAATAAATTTGCTTGAAAACTCAAATTTTGGGAAAAAAATTAATGTTTTTGAAGCATTTAAATAAACAATAAATAAACTGCTTCCTGCTACAAGGCAAAACCTTATAGCATCCTCTTAACGCTAAGCAGCCACCACTGTTGGGTACTGGAGGC
This sequence comes from Uloborus plumipes, assembly GCA_038373865.1. Classification (NCBI taxonomy): domain Eukaryota; kingdom Metazoa; phylum Arthropoda; class Arachnida; order Araneae; family Uloboridae; genus Uloborus; species Uloborus plumipes. The sequence continues at coordinate 5,720 of JAXGGA010002346.1, read as the reverse complement.
GAGCGGTTTTCCTATTCGGACACAACTCACCTTTTCTCACAGCCTTGAGAGGGCTAACTGCAACATTACCGGAGGATTTTTCTCCTTCTCTGGTTTGGCTCTGCTGCTGAGTTCCTGTAGCCAATCAGGGACTTAGCGGTAGTTTTAGTTTACGTTTTTAAGATTTATGGGGCGCTGGCCTTTTGCGCTAGGGTTTGCTGTTTGAGCAGCCCAGTGGGTTTTTATGCTTGCTGGAGGCTGGGGGTGGCCTCATCCCCTAGAATCTTTTCATTTTACCTGATTGCTCAGCCCTCAGAATCCCTTCCTTTTTTTACCGGATATGAAGAGATTTTTGCGAGAGTTCCCTCAGAGGAATTCTTTTACTCTTTACATGAAGAAGTAAAATTTGGCTGAAGCCCTCAGAGCAATTTTTCACCTTATACAATGATGTGAGAGGAACACTTCTGTATTTTGTAAACAAATTTTATAACGAATATAAATATTCTAGAACGGTTCTCCTGCTGTAAAATCAGGAGGTCTTCAAAAAGGTCCTGTGTACGTGTGTACGTTCAGTCCTGGATACGATGAGGCGCTTATATGGAGTCTTCAATGGAGGTGTCCACTTTGCCTAAGAGGAGCTTTCACTGGTGATAAATTCGGCTGGAACATGAACTCTGTTTTTACGAACTTTTAGTTAGAAACTACTACGTGAAATGAACTCTTTTGGGGAATCTGCAATACGTACGTAAGTGCTAATCTATGGGTACCCATTTCTTCAATCTATATTGGCCAATTTATTATTTACTTAATTTTAGTTGCAACTCTTTTAATTAACTTGAATATTTACATAGTATGTCTTAATTGTTAAAATAAATATATGAATTAATGTCAGAGGTGTGATTATTTGTCTATTGCATGCAATATATTAATTTAGGAATTTAAACATTATGAAGCACATATTGGAATTAATTCAACTTGGTTTAAATAGTGAGATTCTGGTGAACCTTTAATCAATTCTTTTCACACAGCATTGTACTAACCACTAATAAATTTGAGAATTATAGCATTTATTGGTACCTGTATACCACTCACGGTAACATAAATTGGTACCGTTCTGGTGGATACCTTCAAGCACCGCATATCACTTCCCATAATGGAAAATTTGGCAGAAAAAATGATGCACTTGAAATTATCTTTGTTCTTTAAAACTCAACTCATAACACGAAGACGTAATTGCGAAAAAAATTTCGGTAACGCACGCACCAGTTTCGTAACAAATATCTTCTACTTCGGCGCGGCCGACATGACCGCTGCCGACATGACAAATTTCCCGCAATATGATAGCTGAACATCCCTAATTAAAGATTCGAAAATAAAAACACCCGTCCACGGCAATAGATTCCTTTTCCATTTTGGAAAAATAGATTGAAAAATTAATTTATTTTGAGTCTTAATTTCCGCTGCCGACATGGCACTTCATTTGGTAGAAACAGAAAAGTCAGGATTGAAAAAAATCTTACCTGTGATTCAATGCAGCCAAAGTGAAAATTTTCTCTCGGAACTGAAACATCACATATTAGAGCTTCACCCAGCGTAATTTTTTGGCGCCAAAAAATGTTTTGTCTAGATATTATCATTCCGGAAGTTGACTCCCTCGTCATGTTATGAAAACTTAAGACAAACAGAAATTGCTTTTGTTTATCGATCTAAATTCATTTTATCTAAAACACAAGAGTTAATCGTCATAGATGAACATAAAACACGTTATTTCCTTTAGTATTTGTTTCCGCTGCGATGTTTAATAATCCGCAGGATTTTTTTGAAATTGCGTTTCGAATGTGTGACGCGCTGCCGACATGACATTGAGGCAATAAAAAGAGTTCTATTGCCACAAATTAAAGTAAAACCGGAAAATTTTGTCATGGATTGTATATGCGACGCAGTTTACTGTGTGAAAAAAGAAAAATCTATGGTTTTTATGTGGAAGTGCTTGAAAAATTCATTTATGACTTAAATTAGCACTTTTCCTGATATTCACCCATATACACCACGAACACGAACTTTACAGATTAATCGTTTTGTACCTTAGAATTACTCTCTAGAAAGAACATTTTCAGTACATGAGCAGAGTTTAAGGTCTGGTAGTGCAAAATGACTAAAAGTTGAAAAGTTTTTTTTTTTTTTTGCTTGAAACTTGAATATCGCTTGGAAGGCAACAAATGGTGGTCACATCGAACTGCACTGAGTATGTATGAAACTTGAAAAGTGTTTGCTTTATTTGGTAAAGATGTCACATTTCTATCTTGTTTTGTTGCTTTCTTGTCCTCGATCAAAAGTGCGCTATGACTTTACGAACACATTATATCTATGAAGCTAATACATCCACAGCTTGATCATGACATCCTGAGACTGCAGTTTTGTCCTTATTCTGGACTCCTCAGTTAGGACTAGCCAATAACCGAGTTGGAGGCAGGTATCCTCTTAGTGTAGCCAAGATAGCCTTCAAACTGGTAGATAAAATGAATTTACCTTGCGAGCTTTTTTATCTACCAGTTTAAAAGCTATCTTGGCTACAATAAGAGGATACATCATGACATCCCGAGACTGCAGTTTTGTCCTTATTCTGGACTACTCAATTAGGATTAGCCAATAATCGAGCAGGAGGCAGGTATCCTCTTAGTGTAGCCAAAATAGAATTCAAACTGGTAGATAAAATGAATTTACCTGGCAAGCCTTTTTATCTACCAGTCTGAAAGCTTTCTTGGCTACAATAAGAGGATACATACCTCCAGCTCGATTATTGGCTAATCCTAACTGAGAAGTCCAGAATAAGGACAAAACTGCAGTCTCAGGATGTCATGTTTACCTTGTGAGCTTTTTTCTCCAACAGTTTAAAAGCTATCTTGGCTACAATAAGAGGATACATGCCTCCAGCTCGATTATTGGCTATTCCTAACTGAGGAGTCCAGAATAAGGACAAAACTGCAGTCTCAGGATGTCATGTTTACCTTGCGAGCTTTTTTCTCCAACAGCTTAAAAGCTATCTTGGCTACAATAAGAGGATACATGCCTCCAGCTCGATTATTGGCTAATCCTAACTGAGGAGTCAAGAATAAGGACAAAACTGCAGTCTCAAGATGTCATGATCGAGCTGTGGGTGTATTTGCTTCATCTCTGTAGTGTGTCTGTGTCTTCTTGCATAGATTACATCTAGCTTCAGTCGAGTGTGAGGACTAAACTCATTATTATCTTCACACACTCCAGGGCCCCCCGTACCTACCACAACTCGTGGTTTAACCGGGACAGGGCCCTGAAGAGTGCTCTGCTATTTTTGAACCAGAACCAAGGGTCGAGCAAACCCTTGGCCCAGCACCCCCCAGAGGTATCGTTTCACTTGGAGGACTTTGTGACTACGACATTTTTAACGTCCCCCAGCCACCATTAATCAAGACGGTGGATCTTTGATCGGCTGGGATCGAACCCAGGTCCCTCCGGTCACGAGTCTGGGGTCACCGCGGCCCATATTCATTATTACCTGTCTGTGTGCGTAGACGACCGAGCCCAGCAGCTTCCAGGTTCCTCCCCTGCGATCCATGCGCACCATCCTCAGGATCTGGAAGAAGCGCAGGCCCCGTAGCGCGGAAGCAGCGAACACCTGCCCGCTGCTCCCCACAGAGAGGACCACAATGGACGCCACGATCACGATCACATCTGCAACAATCAAATATAATAAAGTGTTGCAAATGCATGCAATTCATAACATATCAGCAAATAAGAAAGATGTGAGAGGTTACACTGAGAACTCATGATCCGCATTCTATGGTGCTTACAAGTACTCTTACACACTTTGTATTTATGCATTCAAACAATCGCGAATTCATAAATTCTTACAGCTATAAGTAGCACATATTTTTTTTCCAAATAGCATGGATTTGTTATTTTGAATCCGGGGGATTCAAAAAGATGGATGCAGTTTCAGATTGCTATATTTCCTGCACTATACGTTGTGTATTTGAATTCTCTAAGATATACATAAAAGAGGATGTTGTAAAGGCTCTGAAGACTACCATTAAAGTGCTACAGATCTGAAAATATGCTGTGGTGTCATTTGTTATTGAATTCTTAACTGCATCAGTTGGGGGTTGGTGAAAATTACTGCTCACATACCGCCTTTTCCCACATATATGTAAGACCTATGCAGTCATATCACAGGAGAAAGGAACTAAGTTACGCAAGACATTCGTCATCAAGTGTAAAATTAATTGGGTTATCCGTGCAGCCGGAGGAGGGCGTATTGAACCGCTATAAACTTCCATGTATGCACAATCACAGGTAATTTACGGAATTCAAGAATTATGTGTAGTACAGGAAGTACATCAATTTGAAATTGTTTCCATCTTTTTGAACCATCCTGTACATCTCATGGCCATACTTTTTTAATGTATACTTGCTTTTTCTGACTTACTTTTTACCGTATAAATTTGCTCACCAAGAAAGAGCAGTCAGAATAAAATGAAATTTTACGTAGGTGCTGATATAAGTACGTGATTGCACAGTGAAGGAAAAATAGTAATTTACTGTGGGAAAAAACCCAAGTGAACTTAGGTTTTATTTTAGTTATTGATGGTTCACTTCTCACGTGAATACAGTTCCCGATGTTGGCGGAGATTGAGGCAAAAACATCCCGTATGATGTCCTGTGTCAGCTCGTGCAACATAATTTGTTCGGAGATATGAAGGAGTTACGTACGTACCGCTGGACTGTTATGGTGTTTCTCGAAGTGAAAATGAAGGGTATAGCTTGACCACGGAGAGATTGAGCATGACTGTGGTATGGAAATGGATCGCTTCGTTTTAAAATAAGTATGATCAGCGAGAAAATTAATTTTCAAGTCCTTAGTTCATTAAAGTTTTTTGCTGTACGTGTGATTTCTCTGATGCTACTTACTATAAAATGAAGCAGTCCGTTTCCGTTTCAAGGTCATCCGCCATCTCTCCGTGGTCAAGCTTTATGCGAAGGCACCTCAAAGTATCACACCAGCTGTGAGTGGTGGGTGCCGTTGAAATATAAAGGCTATATTAGAGCGTTCACCACCCTGCCTTAACACACGTACACCATTTTCATCAATGGCCACATTGAACCCATTTCGTCGGTAAAGGTGGCCTGGTTCCATTCGGTTGCAGTCCAATCACGTCGAAAGTGACGCTACTCCAAGCAGAGACAACAGTTTGAACGCCTAAATCCTGCTTTTGATTTTCAGCGGTACACTACACAGTGGGTATAATATTATAGTGCGCTACTAAATATGATACGCGATCCCCCCTAATATTGATTCAGAATACGATTTAAGTCCACTCATACGTTTGTCACATCTATTTTTTTTTAAATATTTTAAGTGCAAGTTGTTCTTACACGTGTAAAACTTCGTTTCATAATGACATGCGTTTAATTGTGTTGATTACGGATGTACAAATTAAACTTAAAAAAAGCAGACAAATATTTTGTAACAGACTAGTAATATACTGGGGTCAAAACTGTCTGTAAGTTAAGAGCAATATTAATTTTAAAAAATAATTTAATTTTTCTATGGTTTTTTATTTAAGGTTGACAAAACTTTTCTTGGGTTTAATCTCATGTTACAACTTAGTGTAATCAACAAGGAAATTTTTCTTTCTTTGATTTATTTATTCATTTTTAGGTCACAAAATACGAAAAATATATGAAATGAAAACAAAGTTTAA